>JANAVB010040051.1:0-178036 GCA_029216955.1 Iris pallida | reverse complement strand
GCCCCAAATTGATTCCTTAGGTCCTAAATATTTTTCTATTAATTTTAGAATTTTCCTGCGATTTGTTTGGAGTCGTTTGGACGTCATTTAAATTTTTTATAGTTAAATAACTACTACCGTAAAAGCTGTATTTCTTCCCGTTTTGACAAAACGGTAAAAATCTAACCCTAGGATCAAGTTAGTAATTAACCATGGTTAGTTTGCCCTAATTATTTTTTCTATAAATAGACACCATTCCCAAGGAAGAAAATCCCAATTTCAAAATCAATTTTAAATTGAATCCTCAAATTAATTCATTTTTTTTTTCCCTGTTACTGTTACTATTCTGTTCTGAACTCCGGCGATCGACGACGACGAACTCCGGCGACCCCCCTATCTCGGCAACCAGAGCACGAGGAGACCCGCAACCAGTGCCAAATCGAAGAGGAGAGCGAGATCCACTATTTCCCGACGACCGACAGCGACCACGACCACCGTACCGCCGCCGCCATAGCCCGCCCGACCGACGAGGTAGGTCGGACTTCGGTTCATGCATTTTTTACTTCACATAGTTAGCACGGATGTGTTCGTCTCCTTGAGACGAATCGATCGCCCCTAGTTTCGACACATCTCGACACTCGTAGACCGAGGAAACCCTAACCCTAGTTTGGACACGGCGGACACGGACGCGGATTCGTGTCATGGTGACACTCTGTGGACACCAATGTGTCGAGAACGACACGACGAGCACAACAGTATTTTTGACACAAAAATTCGTGTCTAGAAACCCCCGACACGAGTGCTGGACACGAACTCGAGTGTCCAACCAGTCATGACACGAAGATGGTGACCCATAGCGGGTCGAATCTCCGACCCGCTGATTAACCGAACCCGTTATAGGGTTTCACTTAAATATAGAAAGCCCCCTTTCTTAACCAGCGGCCAAGTTGGCCTACTGGTCAGCGCAGCACATGCGCGTGCGTGGGGAGCCCTTGGCAAACCCGAGTTCAAATCCCCCCTTCGTAATATTAAGTGATTTTTTGAGGAATTGTTTAAATGTATATATATATATATATATATATATATGAATATATTAAAATACAATATAAATATAGTATACTATGTATACTGCCAAATACTATAATTTTCAGTCTAAACCACATTTTTCTGCATATTTAATTAACTAAATATTTATTATATATTTGTATATATGTGTATATATTTAATTATACATATATGTATATAATTGTGGATATATTATAAATACATATACTGTTAAATACACTGTATAAATTCCATTTTTTATATAGATTATTTACTACACATATTTATGTATATATATATATATATATATATATATATATATATATATATATATATATATATAATATATATATATTATATATATATATATATATATTATAAGTGATAAAATGTTAAAGATATTAATATTAAATTCTTATAAATTTCTTTTGTGTTTTTGGACGAATATATTATATAAAATTATATTTTATTTTTATTTTAATCTTGCATTTCCATTTCTGTCATTTAATTTCTGTCATTTAATTTACGTCATTTAAATTCATGTCAATATAAATACAGTGCCTATACTGTAATATGTATTTTAAATTATGTCATTTAAATTATGTCATTATAAATACAATGCATATACTATAATATGTAAATAAATACAGTGCCTATACTGTAATATGTATTTTATAAATACAGTGCCTATACTGTAATATGTACGCTCTTAATATTCTGCAATTTCAATTCATTTAAATTACATGTATTTAAATTCTACATTTATTTAAGATTTTACGTACTTTGTGCAAACGACCACTCTAAGTCCAAGCCTAGCATGGGTTGATCGGACTTAGGTGAGCCTACACATATTCGGGGTTTAGTCGAGTCATGTTGGACTTGATTCATGGCTTCAGATCCCGTATCTGGACTTCGGTTCAATTTCAAATACGCGGACAAATACATTAAATAATTATTTATTTAATTTCAGAATCTGTGATTTATGAACTTTGAATTTTCAGACCATTTTTTATTGCTGAATAAATTCTAGAAAAATTATTATAAAATACTATGTTAATTAATCTAATTTAATATTATTTTTACATGATTTAATTTACTGTTTTGACACTGTTTAAAAATAGTAAACCAGAACTCATTTTCAATGCACACTTGTATTCTGATTTTTAATAAATACTTACACTGGGTCATAAATTTCAGAAAATTTATATTAAATTACTATAATTAACAAGGATCAATTTATTAATTATTTCATATAAAATAGGATTGTATAACTATCTTAATAATTATTGGAACATAATGTACAGTCTGATTAATTAATTAATATTGACTTGTGTGTTTTGTGTGTTTTTGGGATATTTTAGTATCGGGACCTTACCCTACCTTAGTGTAGAGACCTACTTGTTAGTCTAGATGTTGTAACACCTCACTTTGGACTACTAGAGCTTCACATAGCTAGTGTCCTATTAGGAGCCGTGTCACAACACTAGTGTAATCTTAATCATAACTTAGAGGCTGAGTTGTATATTATTTTGACAAGACACCGGACATCTGTACCTTCATATTCTTATTCTTGCTTTGCTCGAGGCAAGTACCCCTACAAACTTATTTACTGCATATGATAATGAACTGTGAATGAGCCATGTTAAAATACTGCTTTATGGAAACTGCAAAGTCATATCATTACATGCTTTATACGAATTCTCAGTATCTTCATATGCTTAGAAGAGCTTTTACATGATCTCACATGATGGTTACTGGGACATGGGGGAAACTGATAGTTGAGTACGTGATCGTGCCCTTATTTGTATGTACGTACCGAGAAAGGTCGCATTGTATATGCATACCTTGTCGTAGACTTTATCCCGCATTTTTGTACGGATGTACACCTATGCTTATTACTTGTACGTATGTACATTTCAGATTTATGGCTTGTACACCGGTATATTCTATATCTATTGACTGATCACGTACCTGCTCCCGTTTTAAACTATATATATGCATGTGTCGCCATGACAAATGTATCTTTGCATAATAGTTGTGATTTTACATAATAGATTGTGCCATATCAGGATTACAGTCATTTCATCTCTTACCATGTCATGATCAGTATTATATGTTTGTAGTACAAGTACTTGCTCCCATCCTGACAGGATAACGTTGTAGGTGTACTTTCCGAGGAGGAAATGCTATGTGATACATATTATGGCACTGCATTTGAGGACCTGGCCTATGCTCCAGAAGAGGCCCCAGCGGGGAACCTTGCTTAGATATCTTTTATGTATTTTGAGACTTAGACTTTGGTTTGAACTTATATTTGGATACTGGACTTTGTCTTTCCAGTCTCATACATTTGAAGTGTAATAACTTTTAACACTTGTTACTTTCGTTAATAGAAGCTGTGTTGTGATAAAATCTTATTTGGCTTAATGTTAGCACACTTAGTATCTTTCCTGTATAAACTCTTAGAACAGCTTACTACGCTTTTACCAAGCGTAGGCTGGACATGGCTCGGCCTGGCCCAACAATTTGGGTAACGAGTCGTGACAACTAAGATACTTCCCCGTCCAGCTAGTACTCATGGAATCAAGTCGCAAGCATGGTAAACATGTAAATGACAGTCAAGAGGTATAAAAAAAATCCATGATACTAATCTGTGTGACCACGTGTCATCAAGCAGGAGAGCATATGTATAAACATGAAATGAAAACTACTATAAATCGAAAGCAATCAGAATGTGCACTTGCCTGAGGTCCTTAGCTGGTGAAACCGATAGTACCATTGCGTCCAAAATAGTATGATTTGCTATGTTCGTATTTGGCAAAGGAAAAAGGAATATAATTAGTTACGGTAAGAATTGATATAGGAAGGAATTTAATAAATTCCTTTTTACCCTAATATATATTTAAGAAAAACTACTCGTTTATAAACTATTCAAAAATATTATAAAAAATATATTTATAAATTCGATCAAATATATTGATAACGTAATTAAATAATTTTAGAAATATTATTTATATACATATTTATAAAACTAAGTTCACTAAAGATAAAAATGATGCAATATATACATGCATGAGCTATAAAACTAAGTTTACTAAAGATATTTAATATAGACATTAAGTTTCTATACTTAAAAGTTCTTAGCTATAATCTTAACAAATATATATGGTGAAGTCTATAAATAAATGATTTGGAAGGGGCATAAATGCAAAATTGACTATAAGCTTTTGTGTGTCAGAGAAAGAACGGGAGAGTGGAAGTTGGCTATTATTATAATATGAGTAGGCAAATGTTAAAGGCCACCCCCAAATTACTAAGGGCCACCAACCTACTAAGGGCAACCATCCTACACTCTTACTTTTACTAAAGGCAACCTAAAATGAACCATTTTACTAAGGGCTACCAAATGAAAAACAAAAAAAAAAACCAAAAGAAAAACAAAAAAACCATTTTACTAAGCCCCACCCTCCGCCTCCTCCCCCCCCCCCTCCGCCTCCGTCCCCCCGCCGCAGCCCCCCTCCTCCCGCAGCAGCCCGCCTAGCTCCCCTCTCTGCTGCTGCTGCTAAGCAGCTACTGCTCCTTGCCGCAACCCCACCCTCCGCCTCCTTCTCCCCGTCGCAGCCCCCCCTCCGCCTCCCTCCCCCCGCCGCAGCCCCCCTCCCCCCGCAGCAGCCCCCCCTAGCTCCCCTCCCTTGCCCCTCGTCATCCCGTGGATCGTTCGGGGGGAAGACGGACTGCAGGCTAGCACTGCAGTCCCTTCTTCACTTTGGACTGCAGGCAAGCCCTGCAGTCCTCGATGACAGAAATGGAGTGGCCCTTAGTATTTTTAAAATGACAAACTTGTAATTTTTTTAAAATTTTAAGTTGGTGGCCCTTAGTAATTTGGGGGTGGCCTTTAACATTTGCCTATGAGTATTGTCCTATTCTTATTTTTTATATTATACATGAACAAAGAATCTTAAGGCATTTGCTTCCTATTCTCATGATTTGTACTGTGCATGTCTAAGACCATCTCCAATGGTGATTTCTAAAATTGAGTTCTTATCCTACTTGGCATTGTACTTTAAGGAGATTTCTATCCTAGTTGGAAGAGTTTTTACATAGAAATTGTACACATACAAAAAATGCTCTCCAATGGTTCTCCATTTCTATCCTATGTGTCACATAGTAAAAGGACCAATTTAATGGTGTGGGGCCCAAAAATAATTGTCATGGGAGATAGGAGAATTTCTATGAGAGTTTCTACATGTAGAAACCCTCTTAGAAAGTTTCCATCCTACATCATTGCCACCTAGGATAGAAATGGTGATAGAAACTACCATTGGGAGAAGTTTTTTCTAAAGTGGATTTCTTCCATAGAAATAGGGAAGATAGAAACCCCCATTGGAGATGGTCTAAATGACCACTGCTTTTCCTCTCGGTCTTCCATGCTTTTAGTTTAATATATTAAATAAAAGCTCATCATTACTCTCACTTAATGAGATGGTCAGCAATTTCTTTCTAAATTAAATGAAGAAGTTCAAAGGAGGAGGAGGAACGAAGGAGTTCACCGTACTCGGGTCAGCGCAGGCGTTCCCCGGACGCGGGGAGGGCCCGGACGTGCCGCAGTTGTGGAGATCGGGCGTGGCCGTGGAGAGTTGGGTTGCCGAGCTGGGCGCTGTTGCGGAGATCGGCGGACTCGGCTCCGCGGGGGAGGACGAGGCGGCGGCGCTGCTAGTGAGGATAGCACAGTGTGGCTTTGGCCGGATCGCGGCAGTCGGCGCTGGTGGCGCAAGGTGGCTTCGGAGGTCGGGCGCCTCATATCTGAGCGCCGGAGGCGAGGACGAGCTCGTCGTTGGCCGCTGACCTTGGTGGGGGAGGAGTTGGTGGATGAAGATGATGAGGATGGTAGTAATGGTGGGCACGTCTGGAATTTTGGTCGGAAGGTTGGCCGAGAATTGCTCACAGGGGTGATGGGTGGATTATGTATACATATATGCTTATATGTATTAAGGGAAGGTTAGGATAGGTCGACTAAAAGATTTGGCTAAGTGTTGCATATTAGCCTTCCTATCCGATTGGAGATAGATCATTATCCTTGGTTTTACATGCATGTAAATAAGAATATATATATATATATAGATGTCTAACTTATCATATATTCTTTTTTAAGTAATACTAAATATTATTCACTTATAAAAACCAAAACTAATATATATCATAATCCATTAATAAGTTAAACTCAATATCAATAGAAATAAATATTTGATAATATCAAGTGATTTAAATCATATGAGTATATATCTATATTGATTAAAGATCAACATAATAACTTAGAAAATAATTTAAATCACATATTATCAAACAAATATTTAATCCAATGTAATTTGATTAACATACTAAACTAAGATCCATATGGTCCAATACATTCATATATCTAAACAATTTCAGTAAATCTTTATCTAACAATTAATCACAATAAGGATATTGATATCATTCAATTTTATTTTACGAATTCAAATCGTAAAATATTTGATAATACTAAATCCGTCATTAAAAGCCTATTTTCGTAAATATCATTAAAATACATTTTTGGCAAATCTCACTTTTATATTCAAAAGTATCTATAACCTTTGTTTAAACATAAAATTAATAATTATTTCCTACTTGGAAGATATTTATAACTAAAATAACTAAATAAAAAATTAAAAATCTGGAAAGAGGGGTTACAAATCTATCCACCTTAGAAATAAATTCGTCCTCGAATTTAAATAGGATAGACAAGAAAATAATAGGAAGCATTCAGCAATAAAGGATTACAAAGTAGAATATCAAACTAATTTAAAGCATATTATTATAAATCCGATCTTATACTAAGTAATTTGAATATAACGATATCATCAAGATAATAATATTTTTAATCAAAATTTTATTTGAAATAGATGAAAAACCTTTAAAACTATTTTAGAAAACAAATATTGAACAACATATTTTATAATTTCAAAAATTCGAGAATATATATTTTTAGAAGAATAAAATAGCATTTTCAAGCTATAAATTTCAACTATTTTTTGAAATATACAAAATAATAGCAAAATCTTAAAATGTTTCAAAAGAGAGCATTTCTAATCAGGATATTCAAATAAAATAAATAGTTAGGAGAATAAAGATTTTTGCATATCCGAAAAGAGGGGTTCAAGAAATGAAAGGGTAAGAACTAAACAAATTTTAATCTAGGGTTCATGAAATTGTGAACCATAAAATCAATAGTCACCTGCCAATAAAAGATATTGCCTCTATGGTATTCAAAAATCCTATGCATATCTGAAGTCGTTTCACCGAGGATCCATGCCTCGCCAGTGTACATCTGACTGCAGTAAACCCTTAGTTTTATGACTCAAGTATGATACAACATCGAATACTCTATTAGCTCTACCAATATTAACATACAACTCAAGGGTCAAAATAGGGAAACTTGGACATAGGTTTAATAACATTCGAAAACTTACACTTACTTGAAATTACGTCGACTTAGGGATCATGCCACGCCAGTGCGCTGCTGGCTGCAGTGAACCCACAGTCTCGATAATTCAAATAACTGGCGACAGTGCGCTGCTGTCTTGCCATCGCAAGTCATCAAAATTATTCCAATTATATCCCTACGAATTTAAAGGGGTTTTAGAGATTCAACTGGCGAATCATGATTATAAAAGGTAGGTATCAGTCCTTAAAGTAAAGTTATCAATTTTCAAAATCAAACAATCGATTAGAAAAATGACTAAACGTAAGAGAAGTAAAATTTCCAATTTATAATTTTCTAATATTCAAGGATCAAGGGAAAACATATATGTCTAAATTTCTACAAGAAACTCGAAATTAATATATGGATAATGGAATCAATTAGGATCAATACTCAATGGATTGGAAATAAATATTGGTAAGAATAATTACCTATGGCCAATGGGAAATAATTAAGCAATAAGAATTTTTACGATAGGATGATGAGGTTTAGAGGAGAGAAATAAAATGACACAAATGGTCAAGACTAGGGATAGAATCCTAGGAAGGCCTAGTTTATTAAGCGATTAGTCTACCCACCTTAGATCCAACCATCGTGTCAAAATATAATAGTACATCCTTCTGGGAAAGCTCCTTCTAAGCTAGCTAATATGATGTGGAATTCAATAAATTCCTGCATAAATCATATGGATTATGTAGCGACCTCAACTACCCAATAGTCAAATTAATGAGGGACTCCTAGTCCTAGTCATTCTCCTAAAATAAAATTAATCTTAGTTGTGAATAAGCACTTCCTAGTCGCAGGCTCGCATCAGTACGTCTAACATGGTACTACCACGAGTTCGCACAATTTGCGAAGATGGACCTGCATGGGCCACCACAAAAACTTGTCACGACCCGCACCCGCTTTTCGGGATACGAGTGCGTGTCCAAGCCAGCCTATGCCGCAGAGTCGGCGGTAGAACGCTGTAAAGCCCGCAATAAATAAATGTTCAAAATAAACTTATGTGCTCATTCATATTTCTAATAGATTACAACATTTACAAAAATTATATTCAAAGAAAATACAATGTTCTTACGTATTTGAAATGACTACAACACAACTATCTAATCTCTAGGTTTCTCTCTGCTAGTACACCCGCATCTCCCCATGCTAAGTGAAGCCACAGCTAACCTAAAAAATGTTAGTTTCCAGTCAGGAATGGAACAAGCACACAAACCGACGGCAATGCGAAAACATAATAGAATTTACAAGACATAAAAATAACATATGTGAACTAAAACTAGAAAGTAACTGATGTCATGGCATGTTTAGAAAGCAAGTAGTTAACTCTACAATAAGATGTATTAACTGGAGAAAAACATGTAACTAGGATATCATGGCAAGTGGTGAAAAAAATAAGGAAAACAAGTAAAAGACAACTATCTTATGTGTTTTAAAATATCTTGTTCGACATGTGAACGACTAAGGAGTAAATTCGGCACCCTGCACGTGTCGTGTGCAGCTGCTATTAGTCAAGTGTAGACATTTTAGGATGTAAAGGGGGTAGTTCACACGTCTACTAAGATACTTCTCCGCCCAACTAGTACTCATGGAATCAAGTCGTAAGCATGGTAAACATGTAAATGACAGTCAAGAGGTATAAACAAATCCATGGTACTAATCCGTGTGACCACGTGTCATCAAGCAAGAGAGCATATGTATAAACATGAAATGAAAACTACTATGAATCGAAAGCAATCAGAAAGTGCACTTGCCTGAGGTCCTTAGCTGGTGAAACCGATAGTACCATTGCGTCCAAAATAGTCTGATTTGCTAGGTTCGTATTTGGCAAAGGAAAAAGGAATATAATTAGTTACGGTAAGAATTGATATATGAAGGAATTTAATAAATTCCTTTTTACCCTAATATATATTTAAGAGAAACTACTCGTTTATAAACTATTCAAAAATGTTATAAAAATATATATATTTATAATTCGATCAAATATATTGATAACATAATTAAATAATTTTAGAAATATTATTTATATACATATTTATAAAACTAAGTTCACTAAAGATAAAAATGATGCAATATATACATGCATGAGTTTACTAAAGATATTTAATATAGACATTAGGTTTCTATACTTAAAAGTTCTTAGCTATAATCTTAACTAATATATATGGTGAAGTCTATAAATAAATGATTTGGAAGGGGCATGAATGCAAAATTGACTATAAGCTTTTGTGTGTCAGGGGAGAGTGGAAGTTGGCTATTATTATAATATGAGTATTGTCCTATTCTTATTTTTTATATTATACATGAACAAAAGAATCTTAATGCATTTGCTTCCTATTCTCATGATGTGTACTGTGCATGTCTAGATGACTATTGCTTTTCCTCTCGGTCTCCCATGCTTTTAGTTAATATATTAAATAAAAGCTCATCATTACTCTTACTTAATGAGATGGTCAGCAATTTCTTTCTAAAAGAAATGAATAAGTTCAAAAGAGGAGGAGGAACGAAGGAGTTCACCGTACTCGGGTCAGCGCAAGCGTTCACCGGGCGCGGGGAGGGCTCGGACGTGCCGCAGTTGTGGAGATCGGGCGTGACCGCGGAGAGTTGGGTTGCCGAGCTAGGCGCTATTTACGGAGTTCGGCGGACTCGGCTCCGCGGGGGGAGGACGAGGCGGCGGCGCTGCTTGTGAGGATAGCACAGTGCAGCTCCGGCCGGATCGCGGCAGTCGGTGCTGGTGGCGCAAGGTGGCTCCGGAGGTCGGACGTCTCAGATCTGAGCGCCGGAGGCGAAGACGAGCTCGCCGTTGGCCGCTGACCTTCGCGGGGGAGGAGTTGGTGGATGAAAATGATGAGGATGGTGGTAATGGTGGGCACGTCTCGAATTTTGGTCGGAAGGCTGGCCGAGAATTGCTCACAGGGGTGATGGGTGGATTATGTAGACATATATGCTTATATGTATTGAGGGAAGGTTAGGATAGGTCGACTAAAAAGATTTGGCTAAGAGCATCTCCAACCCTATTGTCTTGTTAAGTGTTGTGAGTCTTAGGTGGCTCCTATGTGGCATGAGCCACAAGACAATGTCTTGTTTATGTGGCAAAATTATATCTCAAATGACAATGAGATACAAAAACTCTCTCCAATGCAAAAGTATTGAGGAGACAATAAAAAGTATTTTTTCCAACTTCCAAGGCAACTCCTCTACTTCTTCAACTTTTTTATAAATATTTTTATTCACAAATGATGATGTGGACATAAAGACATTGTGAAGTGCATTGTCTAGATCTAGACAACCAACTTCACATTGTCTTTGCCATGTCATTGCCATGTCAACTCCACACTTTATTTCACATTTGCATTGGAGAAGTACTTTTGAAAAAAATGGTTGTCATTCCTATGTGGCAACCATTTTTTTCAAACTCACAATAGGGTTGGAGATGCTCTAAGTGTTGCATATTAGCCTTCCTATCCGATTGGAGATAGATCATTATCCTTGGTTTTACATGCATGTAAATAGGAATATTTATATATATATATATATATATATATATATATATATATATATATATATATATATATATATATATATATATATATATATAGATGTCTAACTTATCATATATTCTGATTTAAGTAATACTAAATATTATTCACTTATAAAAACCAAAACTAATATATATCATAATCCATTAATTAGTTAAACTCAATATCAATAGAAATAAATATTTGATAATATCAAGTGATTTAAATTATATGAATATATATATATCTATATTGATTAAAGATCAACATAATAACTTAGAAAATAATTTAAATCACATATTATCAAACAAATATTTAATCCAATGTAATTTGATTAAAATACTAAACTAAGATCCATATGGTCCAATACATTCATATATCTAAACAATTTCAGTAAATCTTTATCTAACAATTAATCACAATAAGGATATTGATATCATTCAATTTTATTTTACGAATTCAAATCGTAAAATATTTGATAATACTAAATCCGTCATTAAAAGCCTATTTCCGTAAAATATCATTAAAAATACATTTTTGGCAAATCTCTCTTTTCTATTCAAAAGTATCTATAACCTTTGTTTAAACATAAAATTAATAATTATTTCCTACTTGGAAGATATTTAAAACTAAAATAACTAAATAAAAAATTAAAATTCTGGAAAGAGGGGTTATAAGTTTTAACATGCAAAGAAGGATAGGAAATAGTACAAAAAATAAAGACTGCAGAGTAGTACAAGAATAAAATATAAGGAAGTGGCATGCCATCGAGAATCGTGCTGATAAACATGACTAACAGTAAATCAGGATAAACCGCAGCTCAGTGGGGACTCACGACCCTATAGATCACAGCTCAGTGGGGGCTCACAACCTACAGTAAGTCTCTATCGCAGCTCAGTGGGGGCTCACAATAGAGAGTGGTCAAGTATAGTCATCGTCTATCACAAGGTCCTCGCTTAGAACTATGAGTCAAGTCAAGTCAAGTCAATAAGTCAACAAATCAATAAGTCAAGTCCAGCTCAATCATGTCAAAGGAACACGACAGAGGCTAAGAAATACTATCACTAGACATGAACACGATAGAAAAATATGGCGAGTAACATGAGAAAAGAAAGAGTAATAATCTACGTGCACGTAAACCTAGGAAGTACCCATGATATGAAGCATGAGAGAAATATGTACCAAGTGAGACATAAAAGAATGGCAGTATAGAAAAGCATGTAAGTACTGTTAAGTTTGGCAAGGTGTACTTGCCTGGTGTAGCACGTCGAACCACAATAATTAACCAATCAACGAGTCACCAAAAGTCCAACTCCTGTAAACAACTCCGGATGCTGTAACTGACATTGCCAACATTCATAGAATAAGCAAAATAGCTAGGATAGCCTATCCATAAGTCCAATTCTAGACACAGGAGCAAAACGGTAATTTTGGGTCAAAACGGTATCCACCGTTAGACCCGCTTTGCATCGAAAAGCGTGCCAGAGTCTATGGTCTCTAAAGTCGTCAAACTATATGTCTACGGATTCATTTTGACGAGACGAACCCAACAGTATATCCAAAGTTGGATTCCGGTGAGCCGTGCACAAATCCGTCCATTGAGTCGGGTCGCGGGCCCGCCAAAGTAGCGTTCTGGTCGACCTTCTTAGAATTGGACCAAACTTGGCATACAGGACCAGAAAAATAACACGGTACTGTTGGCGTAAGTTTTGTCTCGAGTTGACGAATGTGCACAAAGTAATTAAAAATTCTCGAAAAAGGCCGATACGGTGAATTTTGACGGATACACATCAAATTCGTCGCGCACACGCAACCAATTGGAGTTTCGTCAAAGTCCACATGTCCGTAACATCCGTATACATCTTTCGATGCTCACGGGTTGCGACGAAGTTGGCCAGTTTGTCGGGACGGATCCCGTATCGAAGTTTTTCAAAGTTTTGTAAACAGTTTTTTCTTCAAATTTAACCTAATTTTAAACAAATATAACAATAATAAAAACTAATTACTGGTTTTTATTTCGGTTAGGTTGACTAAAACTCTGTTCAAGTGGTTCCCCAAATTTGCGATATCTTGGTCGCAAATCGACTGCGAACAGTGGTCGTTGGGACAGTTTCTAATGTCCAAAAATCGAGTTTTTTTCTTCTCGATTTTGGAACTCATTTTTTGTCGCACATGATGCGAATTAAAAGAAACTATTTGAAGGGATTTAAATACGTATAATTTGTGTTCGTACCAGAGGAGACGGATTATAAAACGATCGAGCGTACGTTGCGTAAACACGCTACGAAGTTGAGCCTCCAGGGTGTTGCTGCTGCCTCTGTTCCAGGCTGCTGCCTTCATTGCTGTGCACGCGGCCGCGCGTCTGCCGGCCGTCCGGCCACCGCGACGGCGCGGTTGGAAGGATTTGTTTAGGGTTTGGGTTTCACTTCTCCTCTCACCCTCTCTTATTTTATATATATATATATATATATATATATATATATATATATATATATATATATATATATATATATATATATATAGGAAAGAAAATCAGTCTTCTCCCTCTTTTAAAGACGTGGTTGATAAGGAACCAGTTTTTCTTCAGAAAATAAAGTCTGAAGAAATTATTCAAATTAGTCGTGAAGAGGTGCCCCTTCTGTCTGAGCCATGGAAATTGATGGCTCGCTACATGGATCTTAGTATGTTTCCTAGATTCCATAAAACCCGTAATATGTACGAGAGAATTTTATTAGCTTCCAAATCAGTGGAAATTCAACACTACTATCAGAAGGTTAATGATCCTACTTCTGATATAATCTATAGCAAAGCTATTATCAAAAGGGTGATAACTCCACAATCTTGGGGCCTAAACCCTAATTCCTTTATGACCAGTACCGTTCCTGATAAACCGGCCTTAGTTTATACTTACTGGAAATATGTTGATGCTTTTTACAAAGTGTTTTATTATCAAAACACTAATAAAAACATACTTGGTTTCTAAAAATCTGTCCAGAAATACTCAGCCTGGATATCCCTACATGGTTCTATAATTGGTGGCTGTTACTTGGGGCAACCATTGATATTTTGCTTGTTTCTATTAAGGAAAGTTTTCCTAATTGGATAAATTCTTCGGTTCCCTGTCAAAAAGAACATCTTTTTGAAGGTGAGAGTACCCTTTACTTCTTTGTACAAAATGACATTCCATTTATTATGAAATGGACTCTCCAGGGAGAGATTAATGCCCTGAATATCCCAGTCTTTCTCAATCCTTCATCTTTAATTTCTTCTATTTCTTTTTCACATAGCATTTGCTAGCATAGTGGCCTAATTTACCACATCTAAAACACTTGATCGTTTTATTAGAACCTTTTGGAGGATTCTTTCTCCTATGAGAAGAAGGATGATCTTTATCTCGATAAGGAATATTTATTTTATTTTTCCTATAATTATTTTTCTTTTTATAACTTCTATCCAAGTTTTTAGAAATTTTCTTATCATTAGGAGGTTTATGAGTATCAATAGCAAACTGACTACAAAATTCCCCTAACTGATGACGCTCAGTTAATCTCTGAGATTTTAACTGATTTCTTAATTTAAGATCGTTGCATAAAGCTAATCCTTCTTGTATGCAAATACTTACCAAATATCTGTAAGTAAATTTATCGTAAGGAACAAATATCATCATTCTCTTCAAATAGCACATCCATTGGTGTGGGTCATTTATAATAATATTTAGACAATCTTGGCTTAACATAGTTCATCTTATTTATCATTCCTGATGAAGAAGCCGGAATATCAGAGGATTGAAACGATCTTTGTATCGCGTCAATACTGTTTGGACTTATCTCCAAATCTTCTGATCTATATCCTAGGTCATCCGAGGCTTCAGTTATATTACCATCTACTGAATCTTCAGCATCAAGCATATGTAAAGACATATCTTTAACTTTTTCTATCAAATCTTTGATAGAAATTTCAGGATTCACAACAATAAAATGTAAAGGAATACACATATTATCCTTACAAATATTTACATCTGTAATTTTGTAAGGGGTAGTCAATGCTTTATTATTAGCAGCACTGAGAGTCTGAGTGGTTCGTTCACAGTATTTTATTGGAACAATTCCTTCTTTAACACAATTCAGATCAGCACCACTATCAACAAGCACAATAAGATATGTGACATAATACTCATTATTGATGATTAAATTTATTTTTATAAACCATTTATGAGTAATAAATAGATCCATCTTATTTAAAAATGAATCTGGATCATCCTCATAGTTATTAGGTTTATTGGATAAAGCTAATTCTTTACCCTTTGGGGATACGTTTAAGATTATGATCAATTCTGGTTCTGAAGAGGAGTCTAGATCATCAGACATTGAGTCATCTTCAGATGAAGAAATTTGTGATAGCGATTGTCAATGCAATAATTGTTCAATACCGGAAGATGCGGACTACTATAAATCTATAGTAGTGACGAATGGTCTTTCCATTCACACCTTGACTAAAGGTGATAAAAGAGAAATATTAGAGTCTCTTTTGAATAATAATATTACGAGTACTGTTCGTACTAAAATTCTTGATCTTCTTACTGATGAGAAGAATGAAGAAGATATTATTCAGCAACATGAGGAAAATACTTATAACATGTCTGAAGTTATTAATAGGTATAAAAACAAAAATCATGTACCTGTTACAATTAGCGATCTCAATTAGGAGATTAAAACTCTAAAAAAGGAAATAAAGTCCTTACAAGTACAGGGTGCGATTACTCAAGAGAGGCTTAAAAAACTTGAAATTAGCGGTTTTAGGGAACCGGGAACTATATATATATATATATATATATATATATATATATATATATATATATATATATATATATATATATAAGGCTTGGAGTCGGGTTGCTATGTACTCCTTGTGGGGGTCGGGTGCTTCCCATTCTTACCAAGAACCCTTAGGGTGTGTTTGGTAGGAGGGAAAAGTGGAAGGAAGGAAAATAAAGGAGGGAAAAGTGAAGGGAAAGATTCATTTTCTCTTGTTTGGTATGGAAGAAAAATAGGAAGAAAGGAAAAGTGGAGGGATTACTTTTCCTTCATAACATAAGAAATCAATTCCCTCCAAAAGTGGGAGGAAAAGTAGAAGAAAAAGTTGAGGCTTGTATTAATTAACAATTGTACCCCAATATGAATGTATTATTTAAAAAATATTTATGAAGTCAAATGGTAAATAAGTATTTTTAGTTGAGGGTAGAATTGGTAAACCCTATATTTTTTACTTTCTTTCCTTTCACTTTTTCTTTCATACCAAACAAAGGAAAATGCATCTCTTATGTTTTCCATCCTTGCTACCAAACACAAAGGAAGGAAATGATCTTTCCTTTCCACATGGAAGGAAAATGAATCCTTTCCTTTTTTCTTCCTTCCACTTTTCCATCCTTCCTACCAAACACAGCCTTAGATATTATGCTATGCTTTCCAACACATATTTGAATAAGGACACCATACATGTTCAGTCATATCTGCATACGAAGGCATATTACATATTTTATACATTAAAACTTAATATTAATATATATATATAAAACTTGTTCAAGTTAGTAACTATATTCCAAAATTGTTATAGGAAGGAGTCTTTGCAAAGGTTTGGGGCTTTGGTTGTACTGCTCCCACAGTACTCCAAAGGATATTCTTTTTTATTTTTATTTTTTATATCTATATATAAACACATATATACATATCTCTATATCTAGTCTTATATATCTATATCTATATATATCTATATATATGCACATAATATATCTTATATATAATAATCTCCATAGAATCTAAAATCAAAACTTAATATTATCTATTCGTAGCATAGAATCTATTATAGACATATGCACATATGTGTAAATTCATTTGACAATAAAAAAAAAACCACCAATAATAATTAAATAATTTTATTTAATAATAATAACAACATTAATAGTAATAATAATCCTAATAGCAACTAAAAATATACCAATAGTAGATATATTACTTATATCATACACACTCTTTATTTGGCCCCAGAAAATCGTACAAATATTGCAAAACACTATTTAATATTAATAATCCCTATAATGTACATACAATAAATATTTAGAAAATATTTGTCAATTCCTAAAAATAGATACAAAATATTTGCATCTACCTAAAATATGTCTACATGGCCGTATTTGGTCTTACTACATGCCTACATGGGCTTGGATTTGGTTCGGGCCTAGCTCGGACTAAAATGGTTCAACCGGGTCTCTTAAAAGTCAAAAATCTAATTAATAAATAATTAATTCACTTATAGGGGTTAAGTCGCAAGTTTGACTGGTTTTTCTAGTAGGGACACTGCTATGGCTAGGTCTTCCCTACCATGGCTAATACACTAGTTGATGCGCACGACTACACTTTTCGTGCCAAAATTCTTAGTCGGTTTGTTTCTCAAACTTAACCATGACTTAAGGCCACATATATATTTAAAGTATTAGGCTATTTTAAATGTAATCATATATATACAAAATTGTATATAAATCTACTTGGCCTAAAATAAATTCAACACAACTCTACTAAGTCATGGCAACCTAACATGGCTCTACCAAGTGGGTTTTGCTAGGTTAGGGTCCAAATATATTTTCTAATCGAATCGAACTCGAAAAGTCAACGAATGAGTCTCTTGTTCCATTCGTAAATAAATAGCACATGGGCACTCGATTAAGTGGCACACCCTTGACATGTGTGTCGTAGGCTCAAAATAGATCAAAACCATATATTAGGTCAAATGGTTTTGATCAATGTCGAGTCATGAACTCAAGTTGGAAGTTAGGTCTAGAATTACGATAAATAATCAAATGGCCTAAATTGACCCAAAGTTGTGCGGAGTCAAAAGAATGTTAGGGGACAAGTTTGGATGAGACATGATATCTCAAATTAAAGGTCATCCTGTCTATACAAAAATCATGAAGGGCGTTTCGAGAGATGGGCATGTCTTGTGCTCCAAAAATCAAAGACACAAAAAAGTACATATATAATCCTAATTAAATATACAATAGAACCTAATAAATAGAAATACTATAAAATAAATAAAAAACTAATTCCCAAAAATTAGGGTCCTCACAACTACATCATACACCACTCAGAAAAAGTTTCATCCTCGAAACTAACTGAGTACTTACTTATCGACCTATCACTTATTCAACATTCAAGGACTCTCGCATACACTACTCCTATGTGTTCCCTCAATCCGAGCCACGCTCGCACTACCATCAATCTTTTCCTTGAAATACGATTTTAAAATCTTCGACACTTTTACACTCCTCTAGTCTTACTTGATTCAACACATCACTTAGTTGGATCGTGCACATATTCCAGGCGTCCCCCGAATACATGCATTTCAGCCAAGCCTAGTAATAAAGAATCCGTTATCACCGCTCGAGTCGGATCGTGCATATATTCAGGCGTCCCAGATATACATGCATGTCAACCGAGCCTCGTGAGCTGTGCCTCCATAATTCCTATCTCTTTACGCCGGGACGTCTGCCTAGCCGCTAGGCTATGTCTTTAGGCTAAGGTCATCTGTCAGTATTGGAATCATAGTTCCCAAATAACAATATCAATACTGATCCCATCCTCATGTAAACCAAATTAATAGTACGAGATTTTCTACCCAAGCTCGCATCACTCCGATTTCTAAACTTCGAGCATAGATTTCCTACACACATCCCAACATTCGTCGCATGGAGTCCGAGTCATTCAGCAAAGCCATCCTATTGTAAGTTCACTCAACCAAATCTTCGACATATCAATATCGCTCGTCCAACAAGCCAGTTTGCATAGTCTATCTCTTCGAACACGTTCAATATAATCCACCTATTAATCCTTCTCAAGTCAAGCACGCTTTGACACGATTCATCGCTAAACCATAATTCACATTTCATATTCCCTAAGTTATTTATCCCAATTCACATAATCGATCGTAAGGTCGTCCGACTTAACAATATGTTGCACCCCAATCTCATGCAAGTCCGATTGTCCACGCTTGGGCATGAATCACCATGCCACGCTCGAGCAGGATAACCATCCTTATCGGGACGTAACTCATGCTTTGAGTTTAGACTAACTCATTCTCGATACGCAGATTGAACCTACTCAATCCTCAAGTTTACTCAATCGTCAATCACAAGTCCTACAAATCCAAGAATTCACCTTCGCATCAAACCAACAAGTCGAGGCAATCTAAATTGCCACGTCCTAATTTTTTGAGTTCGATCGTTCCCGTGACATGAATCACCATGTCAGCGCTCATGCGAAATAATCGCCCCAAATTCGACGTGACGCATGTGCGAGGCTGGAGTTGTGCTCGTACAAGACAAGAATGTCGACGTTATGGTTATCAACGCAACCATCAAGATACTTTTGTTTTCATCCAACATTCATTTCTATCAGAATCCTCAAGCATAGCATCCATCAAACAACAACACTTTGCACGATCGTCATTCGCCGAGTCAGAGTACCCCCGAGTTATCGCATATCAATCTTTGATACGTCTCAATACCATCGACGATATACGTAACATGATGATCTTCATTTGCAACAAATTCTGAGTCGTACGATTGATGCTATCGTTCGACTGGATAATCTCCTTGACATTCAAATTCAAGTTCAATCATTATCCCTCGAATCCTTTACAAGATCAATTCGTTCAAATCCAAAATTGCGTATATTTATATGTTTATCTTAAGTCATCAACCAACGTATTTTCTCAATTTGCATCATTCCTTGCTAACTCAAATCATCGAGCAACATCCATTCCAATCCTTAGAGTCCTTCTCAATTATATTCGAATTATTTCTATGCACACTATCATCCAATCGTGCTAAATTTTTGTATACAATTCATGTTGATGTCCTCGATCGAGTCATCCGTTCGTACCCTTAACTTTTTTCTCGATTCGATTTATTTACTCAATCATCTTCGCATTTTATACTCGCACAATCATAATCCCATGCGCGTCATCCCTAGTTTGTTCGAATCCACTCGCCAAACTTTAAGACTACAACTTATTCAACGATACTCAATCTAAGGCTTTGCATACTCGTCGCTTGCTGATAGACTCATTGGCATCCCGCATCCTCAATCGACCAACATCCCTGAGCTATCGCATGCACCACTCAGGGATGAAGTCATTCGACAAATCTTCAAAATTTTTGAATCAAAATTGATTACTTCGAATTTTTGTCCGAACGATTCCTAAATTTTTAAGCACGCTCGTCTATATCGCTTCAACGATCTTATCGTTTCGTTAGTCCCTCAATCGATAGTTATTCTTTATACTCAATCGAGTTCAACTCATTGTCATCCGAGATGAATCGAATATCGCACTCGACTTCTCTAAGGTCGATAGAACTTTTGGTGTATATGCCCAGCCCGACTTAGCCAACCGTGCTTATGCGAACCATCTTTTGTTTTGTCAAAAACTGTTCTCCTACGATTTACAAATTACTTAGACTTATTGTATGGACATCCCGTGGGACATTTGAGAGAGAGCGCACCAACGATATCAACTTTTGCGGAAGCAACAGAGTTAAAGAATTCAATCGAAAGTCCAAGGGCGTAAAGTCGTGCTCTGATACCATTATGTCATGCCCCGCTCCCGTAGGAGCGATCATCCTCACTAAGGCGTGATGCCGCACGAGCCTAGATTGCGCTCGTGCAAGGCGGGTTCCATAACGGCCGATTACAGCGGCTGCGACGGGGTCGTCGCACATAAGTCCCAAACGGAGACATTGAATATGCCAGCGGAAATTTAGAACGAAACACAAGTTATTCAAAAGATGGTCTTTATTGATGTTGAAACAAAGGTTACAATGGGGCACAAGGCCAAGATTACAATCACTCAAGCTCACTCTCCTCACATTACAAGTCACTCAGCTCTTTCTCATCTCTCAATACATGTCTTGAGCTAGCGGATGCTTCAGATAGGCGACGTCCATACGTTATGTCCCGTATAAGTCTTGACTCCACGCAGCCGTATGCTTCGAATCGCCAAGGAACTCCGTGCCTCGATGCATCCAAGTGAGCTCCGTACCACGAGCTTCTACCTGTACCTGCACATGAAAACTGTGTGGGTGTCAGTACTCAACGGTACTGGTGGAGTGAGCCCTCGCCCACCCATACAAAACCAACACGTTAATTTACTTTGTGCAACATAGTCCCTTCTTTTCAATTGTCTTTCTAGTCTTGTGTCACGCCCCAGAACCATAATACTGGGGAACGGGGGACAGACACAGCCAGCTACGTATATAGAAGTGTAATCCACTTCGACATACGGCCACGGCTGTTTAGATGTATGAGAATTTATCTACAAGCCAACAGTCTCTTATGGTCAAGAACAAGCTTAGTGTCTTAATCTTAAGCAAGTAATACATGTTACAAGATGTTAGATCATCAGACATACAAGGTAAGGCATCCCAAACATTACATATTCAGATGATCATGAAGCTAGTCATACAAAATGTGAGGACTAGCAAGAGTTTCAGTCATACACGATCAATCCTAGGATTTGTTAATCATGTTACAGCCCGTAGGCAGACAGTAAGTAAAGTATTCAACACTAGCTAACACTTGCTCGGCGGCTAAATGCCTCAAAAGAATAATTTTACAATTAGAGCGAAAGAGCAAAATAAACCCACTCGTTGCCAGGATTTCTTCTAGTGTTCACCATCTGGCAGGAAGGCTGGGAGATCCTCGGGAGCTATTCCGAAATCTGGCCGTACAAAACCAGCTGAGTCAGACCCCAGAAAGAGCAAGTGCCCCAAGGGAGGTTTCACTTAAGAACTAAAACCAGCATGTCAGATCATAAAACAGAATAATGACAAGAAGACATGAAATATAAATAGGGCAATAAATGATAAGAGGACGAAGAACTATTTTGAAAGTCAGGTTACAACCCGTAAACCAAATAAGGACCGGGGTTGTAACCCTTCACCTGAACAGAACTAAGTCCCTAATCATTTATTACCAAAAGTAAAGCATGAACAAGCATGTCCTGAATTAGCTATATACTGGATCTAGACAATACTAGACAGGATTGGACTCCATCCAACATTCACGGCCAAGCAAAGAGTACGACTTGATATTTTAACTAACTAGGGTTATCACAAGCCTAGTTACTAACAAGATGCAATGAGATATTCTAACAGTTACAAGCCATACAGACTAAATCCAGGTTATCCGATTGCGGGTTGAGAGAGTGTGTGGGTACATCGCCCGGGAGACAAATGTACCCTTAGGTGACTTGAATGGTGCAACACATGACAGTGTGCTGGAAATGTGCCCTACTCGTCGGCAGGCTACAAGTCCACTTGAGCTCCCAGATAACGGGACTGCCTGTGACTGAGAAATCTTTTCATAAACTATTTGATCAATCTAGTCATTAACCTAGTCATATTCAGTTATAAATTCCTGACCGTGGTAACCAGGAACCCATATCCTAGACATAATGTAAGACGAGACTGGTAGCTTATACGAGCACATTTAAGAACAATCACCCACGGTGTCAGGACGAGTTATTACTTAGTAGGTCGAGATAGTCGTCGCAACAACATTCATGATTACATTTCATATTTACTTGTCAAGAGTGCGCCACGATGGGCCACTATCATGTCATTGTTATGCCAAGGTTGCTTGCCAAGAGTGCGCCATGATGGGCTACTATTGTGTCAATATCCCTACATTATCATGAATGAGAGAAACTCGTATAAAATAGCTAGTAACATATTCTTGAAGCCAAGGAAACGATCTACAACTTTCATGTTGGGAGTTGGAAGAAACTCTAGCCACAAATCAGCCAAATAGGGCCTAAAACAGCAAAAATAGGCACTATACGACCAGGTACTATGCATCTATATAGACTGGCACTATGTGGCCAGGTACTATGTAGCTATACGGACTGGCACTATACGGCCATACACTATACAGCTATACGGACTGGCACTATGCGGCCACGCGCTATGCATCTATGCGGACTGGTACTATGCGACCATGTACTATGCATCTATGCGAACTGGCACTATGCGGCCAGGCGCTATACATCTATGCAGACTGGCACTATGTGGCCAGGCATTATGTAGTTATGCAGACTAGCACTATGCGGCTAGGCGCTATGCAGCTATGCGGGCTGACACTATGCGACCAGGCACTATGTAGCTATGCGGACTGGTACTATGCGGCCAAGCGCTGTGCATCTATACAGACTGGTACTATGCGACCAGGCGCTATGCATATATGCAGACTGTACTATGCGGCCAGACGCTATACATCTGTACGGACTGGTACTATACGGTCAGGTACTATGCAGCTATACGGACTGGTACTATGTGGCCAGGCGCTATGCATCTATGCGGACTGGCACTATGCGGCTAGGCACTATTGATCGTCCCTGCCAGAACCAGGTCAGATGAACGTAGAAGATGTTCAAATATTATTTTGGCCATAACTTCCTCAAAACAAGTCGAAATTTAACTTTTTAAAGGTTCATTTTGGGTAAAATTGAATTCTCTACAACATAGAACAATCAAAACATGAAAATAATGAAGTTTGGAAGATCAAAACCAAAGAAAACCGAAAAGTCTACAAACTTAGATCTATAAAAATCTATCCGTCCAAACCAAAAACTCAAAGTTCTAAAGATGCTTAGAATTTTGTAGAGAAGAAGATAGAACAATAAAATGAAAGATCCATCATGAAGCAAGTTTCACTTGCCTAAGCTCTCTAGGTTGGTAGGTGAGTAATGGAGGAAGAAGAAGAAGTAATGAATGAAGATAGAGAAATAAGGGGTGGCTGGGCTTTAAAGGGGGAGGGTCTTCTCATAATGAACCAAGCCCAATCAAACCAAGCCAAACCAAAATAAACCAAGCCAAGTCATAACCAACCAAGACTAGGCTAGCAAGTCAAGTCCAATTACAGGTCACCTGACAAATGTCAGAGATCTCGTATACGCATACGAAAATGCGTATAACGGGAAACGAGAGTGACAACTCTACCCACCTTTAAAGAATTCTGTCCTCAAAATTTAATCAAGAGGCTAGAGATGTCGGGGCAAGCTATACTAAAGCACAAGCAATCTACGACTAGCAACCAATCAAGCAATCATTTATGCAAGCGAAGAATTTAAAAGCATAAGGCATAAGAAAGACATTATACCTTACGAGTCAAACATGTGTGGATATTGCGAGCGGATATCATTCTCACGCTTCTATGTTGACTCGCCTAAAGAGTGTTGACCCCAAGCAACACAGACTAAACTAATAGTCTTGTTCTTGAGTACCTTCTATCTCCGGTCCAATATGGATACGGGTCTTTCCTCATACGAAAGGTTAGTACCAACAACCAATTCCGAATGATCAAGAATATGGCTCGGATCCAGGATATACCGTCACAATTGGGATATATGGAACACATCATGTACCTCACGTAACGACGACGAAAGAGCGAGACGATAGGACACATCACCTACTCGCTCAAGGATGTCAAACGACCCTATATACATAGGACTAAGCTTTTCCCGTACACCGAATCGAATGATGCCACGAGTAGGCGAGATCTTAAAGAATACGTGGTCGTTGATTGAAAACTCAAGGGGACGCCGATGAGAATCGGCCCAACGGCGCTGGCGATCTTGCGCAACTCGAAGATGATCTCTGACTTGTCTGACCACCGCGATAGTCTTCGTAATCATCTCTGGACCAAGCATCTGCCTCTCACCCACATCATCCCAGGCTAAAGGAGATCTGCACTTCTTGTCGTATAATGCCTCAAAGGGTGCCATCTGAATACTGACCTGAAAACTGTTGTTATAGGAGAACTCCACTAGGTGCAGGTGATCTTCCCACGAACCACCAAAGTCCAACGTACAAGATCGCAACATATCTTCAAGAGTCTGAATCGTGCGTTCTGACTGACCATCTGTCTGCGGATGATATGCTGAACTGAACTTGAGACGGGTCCCCAAACTCTCTTGAAGACTCCGTAAAAGTGCGATATGAATCTTGAATCTCTGTCTGATATGATACTAACTGGCACTCCATGTAATCTAACAATCTACCTGAGGTACATCTCTGCTAGATGATCCGTTGACTGGCCAATTCTGAAGGGGAGAAAATGAGCTACCTTTGTGAGACGATCAACGATAACCCATATAGCATCCCTGCCAGCCGGGGATTTAGGTAACCCAGTTACAAAGTCCATGGTTATATGCTCCCACTTTCACTCCGGGATCGATAACGGTTGAAGAAGTCCAGTTGGTCTCTGATGTTGAGCTTTAACTTGTTGGCAAACTAAACATCGAAAGACAAACCGGGCTATCTCCCTCTTTATGCCATTCCACCAGAAATACTGACGGATGTCTCGGTACATCTTTGTGCCACCGGAATTAGGGGTGAGCGTCGGTATAATCGGTCGGTATTTGGTCGAACTTTTCGATATTTTTTAAATCGGTATTTAAAAAATCAATACCAATATCGTACAATTTAGAATCGATTTTTTCGGTTTTGGTTAAATCGGTATTCGGTCGGTTTTTGTTCGGTATCGGTATTTTACCAATTAATATTTGATCAATCAACACACTTAATATTGTAGAACCTCTTAACCTATAATATTTTTTTTTACTTTTTTGGAAGCATTAAATTTCAAAACTAATCCTCTACCAACCAAACAATTAATTAAAATTATTAAAATAATATGTAACAAGTTACAAACACCTAAAAATAAGCTTAAAAGATCAAATGCGGTCACTAAGTTTAATCTTTAGTATAAGTTTAAGTAACCAAAATTCAATTCAAAATTCTATGAAAAAAAACCCTCAAAAGATCAAAAACTCAATTCTTAGCGTTCTTAACATAACTTCAACTCCACTAAAATCCATTCAAAGTTCTAAGAAAGTGATTAAGATAAAGATAAAAATGAAAATAAGTAGTATAAAATTAATCACGAACAACATTCTAAAATAAAGAGTGTGTATATATATATATATAATATATATATATATATATATATATATATATATATATATATATATATATATATATATATATATATATATATATATATATATATATATATGATCGGTTTGGTTCGGTATTTTCGATATGGTACTAATCTCAAACCGTTACCATTACCATTATACCATATTTTAGTCGGTTCGGCAATTCGGTATCGGTACATAATTTCGGTTCGGTTTTTCGGGATATTTTTAATCGATATTCGGTCGATTTTTTGGTATCGGTCGGTATTTGCTCACCCCTAACCGGAATGAATTGAATACTGAGAACTGTGAGCCCCTGCCATGATCTCCTGTCTGATATCACCACTGGGTACACAAAGATGCCTGCCATGACGGAGTGTACCATCTTCGTGAATGTATAACTCGCGTCTTCGTCCTGCTTCATATTTTGCCCTGAGCTGCTGTAGCTTGTAATCTGCTGATTGCGCCATCTTGATCCTCTCAACTATGCTGGACTGAACTTGCATGCTGGCCATCAATGCTACATTAGTAGGAAGAACTATCTCTATCCCCATCTTCTGAAGGTCTAGTAATAACTCTGGTTGCGCTATTAGGAAATAGACTCCAGCTCTTCTGCTCAATGCATCTACTACTACGTTGGCCTTCCCAAGATGATACTGCAGGTTGATGTCATAATCCACAAGTAGCTCTAGCCATCTCCTCTGACGCATGTTAAGATCCTTCTGAGTAAACACATACCTAAGCTCTCGTGGTCGGTGAAAATCTCCACCCGATCTCCATACAGGTAATGTCTCCATATCTTAAGTGCGAAAACTATCGCTGCTAACTCCAAGTCGTGGGTTAGATAATTTCTCTCATGATCACGAAGCTGACGTGATGCATAAGGGGTGGTTGGGCTTTAATGAATGAATGAAGAGAGAGTAATGGAGGAGGAAGAAGAAATAATGAATGAAGAGAGAGAAATAAGGGGTAGCTGGGCTTTAAAGGGGGAGGGTTTTCTCATAATGAACCAAGCCCAATCAAACCAAGCCAAACCAAAATAAACCAAGCCAAGTCATGACCAACCAAGACTAGGCTAGCAAGTCAAGTCCATCTACGGGTCACCTGACAAACGTCAAAGATCTCGTATACGCATACGGAAATATATATAACGGGAAACGGGAGTGGCAACTTGCCTTGGGATCAGTTTTAAGACAGACGCCTTAGCCTATTTTGTGTCTCTAGACCATCCCATGCTTGCAACAACAATGTCAACTCATACTTTGCCTCTGGACCCTTCTCCTACCAACAACGTTAACCTATCAAGTCGTACTTGCCTTTCGGCCCATAATCAGAGACGTAACTACCGATAGTACCCAATTTCTATGTGACCGTGCTTAGGTCCATTGTGCTAACATCGTAACCATGAGACCCTGTTTGTGTGTCCATAATAAGGTCGTGCCTCGCAACTTAGTATGACATAACCATATCACCGCCTCGTGGTCCTTGCTGCCTTAATCAACAACTGACCCAATCAAGACTTATGAATGTAGTGTCACTCAACTGACTTTGCCTTGCGTCATTTCCTAACTTAAACTCGAAATGACTCAAATCTAACTTATGCAACTTATATGCCAACAACTTAAGACTCGACGCCACATCTCGTGCCTTAGCACGCAGCCTTCGTTGTTGTTACGACCCACACCCTAGAGTAAGGGCACGAGACGTGGGTACGTCCAGCCTACGCCGCAGTGTCGGCGGTAGAACGCTGTCCTAGGTCATATACATCTAACAGTTTATAAGGTACCTTTACTGTAACACCCAGTTTCTGGAATGAGGGTAATTTTGAAATTTTGTATTTATAATTATTATTTATTTGTATTTAAATCACATTATGATTTTTGGTGATTTTTAATCAATTTAAAACTGTTTAAGTCATGGCTTGTGATTTTGATGCCTTGCTAGTGTAACCTGAGAGATTGCCTGACCTAGAGCCTGACCATGTCATTAGGATAATTTATTTTTACTTTTGAGCATGAGGGTATTTTGGTCATTTGGCCTCTTTGAATTATTTCATGATTTATTGCATTGGTGCTTGTTAATTTTGACTTTTGACTAGCTGTGACTTAAGAGACTAACCTAGAAGCTAACCCTAGTTATGGTTACTTGGTAGACAATGGTGTGACCCTAGTCTAACTTAAGTTAACCTCATCCTAGCCATTAGAATCTAGTTTTCAAATAGGAGGAATAGAATAGGTGCATTAATTTCATGACTTATGATTTTAATTCCATGACTAGTACAATTAGGCCCATAGCCCATTAGACTAAACCCTAACCCTAATTTTTCACTTTATGACCAGCTACTAGGGCTCCCCCTTCCCTATAAATAATCTCTCCCTTGTTCTTGCCTCTTTTATTAATTTTCCAAGTTTTGAAAAAAGAGGTAAAGAGCCATCTTCCCCAATCCATAACTTTCTCATTTCAAGTCCTTTTTTGCTCAAATCTTTTGTATTAGGTTCTAATCAATCCCTACTTTATGTTCATGGAGAGAAATCTCAGGTTTGAATCAATTTGGAGATCTTGACTAGCAAGAAGATTTCTCCCTTTTGAAGCTTTCTTATTGAAAGCTCAACCAATAGGTAAACCCTCACAATCACCATTAAATTTTGATTTCTTTGCATGAGTGTATAGCCCTAGGAGTCCACTAGCTTCTAGCATAGGTGTGGTGTCGAGTCGTGTCAATTTCGTGTCCGTATCAGACACGTATCAACTTGTACTATTGAGTGTTTGTTAAAATGCCACAAAGGTTTTAAAATTGATGTTTTTGAAAAGTGTTTGAAGAGATTTGTTGTCTTATATATATATTGATTTATGATTGATTGAGCACGAATCAGTGTCCTTGTCATATCCAAATCTGTGTTGGATATGCTGCGTACTGGCTCGGTTCAGTGCCCTGCTGCTCGGGGTTGACACAGGACACGACATGGCGACTCAGGCCCTGATTTTTGGTGGACACAGGGGCCTAGTGACTGACACAACACACAAAAATTTTGGGATAATTTCATCGAGGGGTTTGGGAGAAATCCCACCCGCGCTGAAAGTTCAAACACACACATACGCGCACAGCCGTTCACTGATACGTGTTTCTAACTTGGACACGACACGAGCTCGACCCAGGTCAGGGTGTAGAATTCCTAGCCCTACTATGGGCGAACCCATATGCACGAGCTCGACCCACCTCGAGCTCTGTGTCGAGCCCATGAAGGCTCGACACGCACGCACGAGGCTGCCTGTGCCGAGTTTCGAAATACTGTGTAGTTCGTGTTTTGGACACGTCGTGTCCACTTGTGTGGACACGAAATCACTTCTATTGACACGCATTCATACCTGACACATGTGTATGCACTTTATTTTGGCATTTATTGGGTTTTAATTTGAAAAATTGGGTTCTTCCCTAATTTTCTGATACCAACTGTCAACTTGAGATTTTTTGAGATTTTCGAATGTACTTTAACCATTTTGTGTGTGTTAAAACCAATTGTTTGTACACCTAAATGCATCTAGGGATTGGCCTACACACTAAGGATTTTGGATTATGGGGTTTCGAATTGATTTTGGGTTGTGTTAACTGCTAGGACAGTTTATGTAAACTGCCATGTTCCTGTGAACCACTAATTTCCTGGGACACTCACTCACTCGTATACATACACACACATTGACACTCACTCATACCACTTGGACACCTCTGGACACCAACTGACACTCTTGGACACACTGTTCCTATTACACCCTAGCCTGAAACCAGTCACACTATTTTTCTGTTAAACAAAACTGAGAACAATTTCAATTACACACATTATGACATGTAACACACAACACTGATTTTAATACACACACATGTTAGTTAGAAAATTGTGTTTGAGAATAGGATCTCGAATTGGGTGGACTGATATGTTAACTGTTGGGTAATTCCTGAAACTAAAAAGTTACACATTTTCCTGTTAACCTATGAGTTCACATCATGTTTCCTATACACACTCAGTGCCCTACACTACACTGTTCTGCATCACACCTTCACTGCATTTTCCCATTCATTCCCTGCATACTAAGTTATAACCAAACTCCCATGTATCAAGACAATATTGTTCTGCCCTGCCTTGCATACCCTTACATTTGGGGTCTTCATTACCTTCATTGTTTTGCCTGCATATAAGATTAGTCGATTATCAGATAGGTAGTTGATGTCCTGCACTCCTTCACTAATCACATGCTCTATATAACTTTATTGGTTCAGTCCACACCTTCTTGTAGTCTCAAGTATGGACTATTGGTATCAAATGTTTTGGTAGCAGTCCTTGACACTTGAACATCTCTTTGTACTATCCATGTTGCCCTTGCCAAAGTGCATTATGTTCAGTCCCTAACTATATTAATTGTTCAGTTTTCTCCCATTTGATCACCTGTCCTATATATCATGATGTGATCCCCTGCATTGCCTATCTTGATTAACCCTAATTGATCTGTCCTGCACACTCTATAGCAGGATCAGTCCTATCACGCCCCGCTCCCGCAGGAGCGATCGTCCTCGCTAAGGCGTGATGCCGCACGGGCCTAGGTTGCGCCCGTGCAAGGCTAAGTCCAGAAACGGCTGATTTGAGCTAGGCCACAGAGTCGCACAGAGTGTCCCCATTTGCAGCGGAAAGTAAATAAACACAATTAAAGCGAATTCAAACTCTTTATTGATTTTCAAGAAGTTTACAAGTGGCGCTAGGCCGAGTTTACAAGTCTCTCAAGCTCTCTCTCTCTGAAACATAAAAGGCGTGCCAAGTGGCTTACAACATGGAATGATTCATGGCGATGTTCCGATACATTATGTCCTGTATAGGGTGCTTCAGCTCCTTGCAACGCTCCAAGGCTCCAGAGATAGCTCCGCGCCTTAGCACGTTCGATGGAAACTCCGCACCCGCCGACGATACCTGCATCCTGCAAGTAGACTGTGGGATTATCAGTACATTGTTATATACTGGTGGGAAGGCTGGCTCGCCCACAATGCTATCATTACCAAACACGTTATATTTACTTTTGTGCATCTCTATCATTCATTGTCTTTCTAATCTTGCCTTAGGATCAGTTTCATGGCATATTTCATAGCCTATCTCGTGTTTGTCGAATACAAGTGTCGTATGGAAATACATGCATGACTTACCCATACTTACCGTCCGGCCTTCCCTGTTCAAAGTAAACCAAGTTAGTCAACAATTCATATGAAACAACTTAATATAGTTCGCATAACATTCAGTGTTCAAGGGCGTGTCCCTGCCTCAGGTTCTAGCGCGTCGTGGGCACGTTTTCTAACTCGTTTGCTCGAAGTTCTCTCGATCATTTTGTGTGTTATATTCAAGCCTATTCAGAAGGTGCTTTGTTCAGTTAACTTAGACTACTTTGATTTCAATGCAAGGACTTGCACGTGGATTGCCACCAGCAAAGCCCACTTAAATCTATATGCACCGGTCGCTGGCAAGTCAGCCATTATGGACATTTTCCCCTGTGGCATTCTCATCTATCAAGCGTGATGGCTGGTACACCTTGATAGACTATTGAATAACCGGCCCTACGTTTGGTTATGTGCCCAAGCCCGCACATTCTGTCTGCCCGTAGGCCATGATTCCGCCTAGGCCGGCCACGAAATCGTCGTTCGTTGCCCTTGGAATCCCTTTTCGCTCGTGCACGAGTCGTCCACGACCATTTCGTATTTTATTGTCATTTTAACTTAACGGCTGTCTTTGAGCCATAGGCTAACCCTTAGCCATAATGCGTTATCGACCAGGTTGGCGTCCGTGCAGTGCGGGTAGCGAGCCCCGTTGTACGTGCCCGTCACACCTGTCGCTAACCATTCTTTCCTTTCTTATCTTTCATTTATTCTTTCCTTTCTTTCCTTCTTTCACTTGTTCGTTCGTTCATTGATTCATATATTCATTCATTCTTCGTTGATTCATTCATTCACTTATTCATTCATTCATTCATTCATTCATTTATACATTTTGCAACTCCCTGTGCGGGAGTCGCCTTGGCGACCCATTGGTCCCGTAGCTTTTCAATATTGCTATACTCTACTCGGAGCGACTATGTCGATAGTCTTCCGTTTCATTGTTGTAAACCATTCATTGTTTCATTGTTGAATGCATAAGGGGCTTGCACGTAAGCTTGTGCCTTAGCACGAGCGTGGAGCGCGGTACGAGAGTTCTCACATTTTCTATATTCTTTTCCATATTCTATACAAGCATACATGATAGGATTATTCCCTTAGCTAGGTGCGTTGAGTCCTTTATTAGCATGCGCGGTGTTATCGCCTAGCGATTCTCGTGATAGTGTCCGTATTGTTATGTGTCTAGGCTAAGCACAGACGGGTTCATCGGAGCCACCCACCTTAGCGATGTTCGCATCGGCCGAGCGATACTCCGAGCGCGCCTTTGATAGTCTAAGTCTGGATTCATCTTGACGGGCCAATGTAAGCCTTGCATCGATTCTTCATCAGGTCGATGCCAACTCTTCGGGTCGACGGCTCATTTGAGTCGTTGCACTTGCCGTTTGAATCGGCGTTCCGCTAGGGCAGAGCGGGTCATTACATAATACACCACTCAAAACAAGTCTCGTCCTCGAGACTTCCTGAGTGCAGGTCATCCTACCATTCCTTAACTCGTGTCGTCGTATTTCTTAGACAATACTATCGATCGGCTCTATCGTTCGATGGCATCGAACCATGCTCTGTACTTTTCCAAGTCCCGTGTTGCATACATTTGGTCGATTTCATTGAATAACTTTTCATTCATTTTTGAGTTGATGGTACTTATTCAATTCATGCGTTTCTTCGACTCGGTTGCTACTTCGACGTATCATAGGACTGAAACGGTCGCACGAGGTGCATTGTAATTCTCAAACACGAGAGACGTAGGCTGAGGCTAACTCACTCATTCGTTCATGCGCATCGCAACATCCACTTGCAGCTGCATTCGAGTTCATCATATCGCTGAGTTTGGATCGTGCACATATTCAAGGCGTCCCCCGAATATGTACATTTCAACCAAGCTTAGCGATTAGCGAAGTCGGACAAGCTACTCGTGATAGTTTTGATTTGCCGATCGTTTTGCTAACTTCGATTTAAAACCGAACTTGTGTGTGTATCACATATCGTTTATCTCGGTCCTCGAGATGATTTCTTCTTAGCGGGGTCGACCAAGCCTAAGTAATTTCCGTCCGATTCGAGACTAAGTATCATACTATCATCGAGTACGTCTTCCGACCAATGATTCAATTCGTTATTCCAACTTTACTTGCGCATCATCCATTCCTATCATTCCCTTCGTTTGGGGCCATTCTCGCCGTCGTTCACGCACACTCCCAGTTCTCCGTCCTACTCTAAGTCTTATTGTCCCAAGTCTATCGTCCGTCCAGACGATACTGTAAATGCCATCGCACAGGTTCAATCACTCGGCATAGGGTCGTTCGCCTATCCGCTAGGTCAGCTCACAAGGTCATAGTTACAAGTCAAGTCCGTCGCTCATCGTACAAGGTCGTTGCACGACGCTCGCCCCAAATCCTATGGTTAAACCATTTGTTTGCTTGTACGGGTGTTTCTATCCAAGCTTGCGTCACTCAGATTTCTAAACATCGAGTACGATCACCTAATTTACATCAAGACTTACGTTGCACATACTCAATTCCGTTCAATCACCAGTTCTAACCAATTCGTGTATTCGATCACGAGGTCATCCAGCTCGTCAATACATTACGCCCCAATCTCACGCGAGTCCGATTATCCACGGCGGTTCATGAATCACCATGCACGCTCCCGCAAAATAATCATTCTTATCGGGGCGTAACTCTTGTTTGAGTTTTAGACTAACCCATTCTCGATACGCGGATTGGACCTACTCAATCCTCAAGTTCAATCTTTCAAGCACATAAATTCATTCTCCAGTCCACCTTCGTGTAAAACCACAAGTCGAAGCATACGAATTGCCACGCCATGCAAGTGCCGATCACTCCCGCTGTACGAATCACCATACCAGCGCTCATGCGGAGTGATAGCCCTAGTCAGCGTGACGCATGTGCGAGGCTGAAGTTGCGCTCGCATAAGACAAGAACGTCAACGTTGTGGTTATCGACGAAGCAAATCCAAATATTCCATTTCCTCCAAGCCAAGATCTCTATTCGATAGTCCGACCGTCATGCGTTCAACTAGAAAATCCTCGAGTCAAGTCTATCTTTTCCTCAACACATTTTTAACATCCCAAGTATAGCATCCAACGGAACAATGACATTTGCACGACCGTCATTTGTCGAGTCAGAGTGCCCCCGAGTTATCGCATATCGATCTTTGATACGCCTCAATACCATCGACGATATGCGTAACCTGACGATCTTCCTTTGCAACCAATTTTGAGTCGTGCGACGATGCCGTTGTCCGAGTTGGATATTCCACAATTTCATTTAATATTCAAGATCAAGTTCCGTCGCTCTTCCTCAAGCTCATTTCAAGATTGTTGTTCTAAACCTAAGTCACACTTTCTTTGAATCAATCCGAAATCGTACGCGCGATCCTCTAGGTTTCCTCGATCAAGACCATTCATTTCCATTCATCATTCCGAACCATTTTCTAACTCGCGTTGTCCATTGACAAGTTGTCCAACGACATCTCGTTCGGGACTTTTGAAGTCACAACCAACTAAGCGTGACACGTTCTAAGGCTTTGCGCGATCGCATCGCCTCGCCAACATACTCCTTCTATCCGTAAATCCTTTAGTCTCGCTCGAACTATTTCTATGACGTCCATACACCACTCAGGGTTCGAGCCACGACTAGTCATCGACACTCATATTTATTCTTCTCCGAGCCTATCACATACACCACTCGGATTCAAGCCATACGATCTAGTCCTCAATCACGTTCGCGTCATGCGCTAAGACATCCTTCAGATTCGTTTGACGAATCTCTAGCGTAATCGCTCACGTCGCCTCGACGTCCTAAGTCGTTCGCACTAATCCTCAAAATCCAAGCCAATCTTTTGGGTATGCCTAAGCGTTAACTCGATAGCATTCCTATCGATAGACACTCAAAGTGTACCTCCGTTCTCGATCGAGCGATACTTGATATCGCTCGCAACCCGATTGCACCCAAAAGTCGAGGTACGTGACACGCGGACTAAGTTGTGCCGCATAACCATCTCGTGCGGACTACATTCCGAGTTTGCACGCTCAATTGCTAGGGTCATCGTAGGGCTAGTTAGGCATGCACGCAACATGTTAACTTTGTATGTGTTCTCTATCGAGTCAAGTTTAACATCGTTCGGCACAAAGGCCGTCGCCTATCGATCCCGTTCAACCGAGCACTCGTACGAGCTTTTGAAAGTATTAGACTTATTGTATGGAACATCCCAAGGCACAACGAGAGAGAGCGCATACTTCTTTTGTATCCAACGAGCTTTCAAAACTGAGAAAATCGAAATAAAGTCCAAGGACGTGAAGCCGTGCTCTGATACCAATCTGTCATGCCCCGCTCCCGCAGGAGCGATCGTCCTCGCTAAGGCGTGATGCCGCATGGGCCTAGGTTGCGCCCGTGCAAGGCTAAGTCCAGAAACGGCCGATTTGAGCTAGGCCACAGAGTCGCACAGAGTGTCCCCATTTGCAGCGGAAAGTAAATGAACACAATTAAAGCAAATTCAAACTCTTTATTGATTTTCAAGAAGTTTACAAGCGGCGCTAGGCCGAGTTTACAAGTCTCTCAAGCTCTCTCTCTCTGAAACATAAAAGGCGTGCCAAGTGGCTTACAACATGGAATGATTCATGGCGATGTTCCGATACATTATGTCCTGTATAGGGTGCTTCAGCTCCTTGCAACGCTCCAAGGCTCCAGAGATAGCTCCGCGCCTTAGCACGTTCGATGGAAACTCCGCACCCGCCGACGATACCTGCATCCTGCAAGTAGACTGTGGGATTATCAGTACATTGTTATATACTGGTGGGAAGGCTGGCTCGCCCACAATGCTATCATTACCAAACACGTTATATTTACTTTTGTGCATCTCTATCATTCATTGTCTTTCTAATCTTGCCTTAGGATCAGTTTCATGGCATATTTCATAGCCTATCTCGTGTTTGTCGAATACAAGTGTCGCATGGAAATACATGCATGACTTATCCATACTTACCGTCCGGCCTTTCCTGTTCAAAGTAAACCAAGTTAGTCAACAATTCATATGAAACAACTTAATGTAGTTCGCATAACATTCAGTGTTCAAGGGCGTGTCCCTGCCTCAGGTTCTAGCGCGTCGTGGGCACGTTTTTTTAACTCGTTTGCTCGAAGTTCTCTCGATCATTTTGTGTGTTATATTCAAGCCTATTCAGAAGGTGCTTTGTTCAGTTAACTTAGACTACTTTGATTTCAATGCAAGGACTTGCACGTGGATTGCCACCAGCAAAGCCCACTTAAATCTATATGTACCGGTCGCTGGCAAGTCAGCCATTATGGACATTTCCCCCTGTGGCATTCTCATCTATCAAGCGTGATGGCTGGTACACCTTGATAGACTATTGAATAACCGGCCCTACGTTTGGTTATGTGCCCAAGCCCGCACATTCTGTCTGCCCGTAGGCCATGATTCCGCCTAGGCCGGCCACGAAATCGTCGTTCGTTGCCCTTGGAATCCCTTTTCGCTCGTGCACGAGCCGTCCACGACCATTTCGTATTTTATTGTCATTTTAACTTAACGGCTGTCTTTGAGCCATAGGCTAACCCTTAGCCATAATGCGTTATCGACCAGGTTGGCGTCCGTACAGCGCGGGTAGCGAGCCCCGTTGTACGTGCCCGTCACACCTGTCGCTAACCATTCTTTCCTTTCTTATCTTTCATTTATTCTTTCCTTTCTTTCCTTCTTTCACTTGTTCGTTCGTTCATTGATTCATATATTCATTCATTCTTCATTGATTCATTCATTCACTTATTCATTCATTCATTCATTTATACATTTTGCAACTCCCTGTGCGGGAGTCGCCTTGGCGACCCATTGGTCCCGTAGCTTTCCAATGTTGCTATACTCTACTTGGAGCGACTATGTCGATAGTCTTCCGTTTCATTGTTGTAAACCATTCATTGTTTCATTTTTGAATGCATAAGGGGCTTACACGTAAGCTTGTGCCTTAGCACGAGCGTGGAGCGCGGTACGAGAGTTCTTACATTTTCCATGTTCTTTTCTATATTCTATACAAGCATACATGATGGGATTATTCCCTTAGCTAGGTGCGTTGAGTCCTTTATTAGCATGCACGGTGTTTTCGCCTAGCGATTCTCGTGATAGTGTCCGTATTGTTATGTGTCTAGGCTAAGCACAGACGGGTTCATCGGAGCCACCCACCTTAGCGATGTTCGCATCGGCCGAGCGATACTCCGAGCGCGCCTTTGATAGTCTAAGTCTGGATTCATCTTGACGGGCCAATGTAAGCCTTGCATCGATTCTTCATCAGGTCGATGCCAACTCTTCGGGTCGACGGCTCGTTTGAGTCGTTGCACTTGTCGTTTGAATCGGCGTTCCGCTAGGGCGGAGCGGATCATTACAAGTCCAACCTTGTTACGATAAGGCCTGTAGATGCTCTTTCCTTTTGTCCAGACATCTGTCCTGGGTCTTTGGACAGTTGTTCAAATATCCCTACCTCTAATTAATCCATGTTCACTCATTTGAACAACCATGGTTGCATTAAGCCAATACTTGATTGGGTATCGATCATACTTTATTCATAATTGCTTTAGTATCAACCTTAGGATCCTTAGTTCATTCCCCATATATTACTCTCCTTGGTACATCACAGAAGAGGAATGTAGAGTTGGGCAAGTGTAGTCCATTAGGCTCAGACCTTAGCAGATGTCCAGTTTGCATACCCCTTCTTCATATATTGCACATGCATAAACCTGCCTGCACTTGCATATACTGAACCTTGCATTATCCACTGCTATCTACAGATTTTTTCCTATAAACACTCTTCACAGAACTGAGACACACCATTATTGTCACTCAGTCACATATTCAGAACTGAGATGACACACACCATAAAACCTGTTAACCTATTCACTAATACACTAATTTCCATAATTGTACATACACACCCTCATGCATTCCTGAACCTATGAAACCTAAGATTGCCTAACGTGAACTGGAAACCTGGGACTGTAATCTGGGAACCACATTGAATAAAATGTTCACCCACACTACAAATGACCTACATTATACTGAATTTTACTAAGATTAATACACTGATATCATGTACACACACACTAATATATCATCACACACATTGTGCTAAATGGCTCACCCTCTCACACATTAGATAGCCCTCTCTATATCTATATATATATGTATGAAGGAATGTAAACAGAATGTATGTATATATATATGGTAATAGATATGTGTGATTGCCTAATATGTGATATGGCTTATAGTCTAGGTAGCATAGCCTATGGGGATCCCTTGTGTAGTTTAGGTAGCATAGACTTGTGTGACTGGTATTGGTGTACTTGCTAGGATAGTCTTGGTTAGGCCTAGTGAGACTTGACTGGACTAGGATTGATCTAGTTGACTAGTGTAACTGACCCAGAGTTGACCAAGTTTGACTTTGACCTAGTTTGACCTATAAATCATGTAGTTTGTATTGTAGCTTTTATTTTCCTTGTATTGAATATGTCATAACCCATATTACTCTGTTTAGGATATTGCGACTCCGGTGCAGACATCTGATATTACACTACTCTTTTCAGAGTAGCAGGCGAGTACATTCTCTGATAGTTCTTTCATTTACTTGTCAATTACTGTACTTCAGTTCTAGTTAGTTCTATTTGATTCTTGTTACAAACACGTATTGTTATTACCGAATCCATGTATACGACACACATACTTTACTCGTCTTGCCTCTATTATTCGAATCACCATTCGAATCACTATTCGAACCACCTATTCGCATCTTCATGTGCTGGTTGGACTTGTATTCGTCTTATGTGTTGGATTATGGATTCATTTGTATTAGACTGGGCGGGGAAATACTGATTAGACATGTAGACATATCCCCCTATTCGAATCACCCTTTTGTGAATGATATTCGAACGATAGCCATCCCACACATGGCCGAGTGTGCGGTGTGCCGTATTACCTACAACCGTTTACATGTCGATCTCGATATTTTAAAACACACTTGGAGAATTTATTCGAATCATTATTGGAACATCATGTGAATCATTATTCGTATCATCCTATTCGTTTCACCTTATTCGAATCACCTTATTAGAACAATAATTAGAATCACATTCGACTCTTCTTGTATTAGACTCACATTGGGATTACACTGGACTTATATTGTAATGTCTGGACTCATCATGTTACTCTAGTTCAGCTAGATCTTATTTTACAGTCTTCCTTGCCATGTTTCTTCTCTTGTTTAGTTACCTTACTTTTCTTGTACCTTAACTGTTTCTCTACATCATTACTCGTACAAACTGCCATGTTCATCAATACAACTATCTATAACTGCTTTATAGTCCTCTGTCATTTACTTGGGATTTCTTGATGAATTGTACTCGTTCCTGTCCTGACTGGACCTGTTGCAAATTTTACAGATGATTGCCCTGAGGACACATGCCCTACATATTATGGACCCGGAGACGGGATGGCTACCTTTGGTCCCGACATTCAGGAGTGATCGGGATTTAGTTTAGTAGACTTGCATCAGTTTTTCATGTAGAACTTGTTGTATCTGATTGAGACTTGTGTAGTATTTGAGATTGTTGAGAGTTGTTATTATTTTAGTTGTTGTCTTTCTATTTCTTAGTTATTTCTTCTGTGTTATCTTATCGTGCTTAGACTGTGATTGAGTTACAATATCTTATACTTGTTCTCCGTTCAGAGTTGAGATTTGATGAGTACATTATATACTGCATGAGTTGATGGTTAGAGACTTAGAACAGCGTTCTACCGCCGACACTGCAGCGTAGGCTGGGCGCTATTACGTACTCGTACCCTCACAGTGGGTGCGGGTCGTGACATGTTTTTAGTGGTGGCCCATGCAGGTCGAGAGTCGCATTAGTGCGATGTCGTGGTAGTGCAACGATTAGTTGTACTGCTGCGCGCCTGCGATAGGAACTCAGGAATAGGCTTTAGTTGGGAGAGTACTCAATCACAGTTAGGACTACTTGAGAAGATTCCTGGGATGACCCTTGATAATCTTATTATAAACTATCTCGAAATTTCGATTCTGACAGTATCTGTCTATCTTCCTTGTTCATCGTTGAATTTGATTCTTGGTATTCACTATTGATTTGATTTTCTACCAAGATAACATTATGTGAACGGCTTGAATTTGCACATGAGTAATCTAAGAGTTTGCACATGAGTATACTACTTTGGAATTGTTCACATGACCATTCATACTCCCCCGTACCCCAATCAATACACAAGGATCCAGACAGGTTATGTTATTGCACATGATATCACATGAAGGCCCATAATAGGGTGCACATGATTGTATACATGAGGGCTCCGTGAACATGAGAGTACATGAATCATGAGAGTACACATGAATGGTGAAAGCATCGAAGTACATGATGAAAGTGAAACGCACATGACATACTGTAACCCAATGCTCCCGAGGGGGATAACATCTAATGAAGGGATCCATATAGTACCAATCCGTGTTAAACATCGTGACATCATCAAGTAAAGTAATCTAGAGCGTAAATGTAAATCCTATCAAGTATGAAATGGTCAGAGAATATACTCGCCTGATATCCTGAACGTCTGAGTGAAACACTGCCTGAGGAGTGGTGTCTAGATCCTAATCAGAACAGTACAAGTCACAGCATGTCCAACTAATAAAGTAAGCTACTATGATGCAGTCTACATGATATTAGGTCAATCCTAGACCAAAGTCAACCATGGTCAACTTCAGTCAACTAAATAGTCAAAGTTAGGTCAACTAGGTCAACCTAGACCTAATCAAGTCTCACTAGGCCTAACCAGTCTACCCTAGCAAGTACACACCATACACAAATCTATATGACTCTACACATGTGTATATTTCATATACACAAGACCACACAAGGATACCATAGCCTATGTTATCTAGGTTATATGCCATAGGCCATGTACATTAAATTTCATACATTTATACCCACTATCCATATAGGCTATACCTATATTGTATTACAATCACATTGGTTATATATATTATATATATATATATATATATATATATATATATATATAAAATATATATATATATATATATATATGGAGTTAGAGAGGGGAAAAACTTGTATATGTGAGGGTGTCTCATGTGTGTACATATGTGGGATAACTTGTGTGTTCATAGGCATGTAGGTATGTAAGGGTGTGTTAATCAGTTTACAAACACTACTAAAATATGCTATATTAGCGACGTGGTTTAGCGACGGAATAAAATACCATCGCTAAATATGTAATATAGCGACTCCCTTCTATTGACATCGCAAAACGTCGCTGAATAGCGACGTTCAGCGATAGTAGATAAATTACGTCGCGGAATAGCAATGTTCAGCGACATATTATTAAAATATGTTGCCATATATTAAAATGGTTGCGACGTTTAGCGACGTCGACTATTGACGTCGCTAACTTTTTTACTTAGGGCACAGTACTGTTTCCTTTTTTCCCCTCACTCGAAAATTTCATAATTTTCGTTTTCCCTCGAGATCTCGGCGACTCCCTCCCCCCCGGCGACTCCCTCCCCCCCGGCGACCCCTACCCCCCGGTCGAGCTCCTCCTCCTCGAGCTCCTCCTTCCCCAATCCGAGCTACTCCTCCTTTCCGGTAAACCCTAACCTAACTCCTCCTCCTCCTCCTCCTTCTCCCATACACACACACACAGACACACACACACAGACACACACACAGACACACACGGACACACACAGCTATTGTGTGTGTTTGAGTAGGGATGGCACTTGATATAATTCAGGTATTAGATTGTCTTGCCTTGCCTTAGGAATAGGTATTAACCTATATATGTAATGGGTTTATCCATATTGATTTAGCACTGCCTAGTATCAGTCCTCTTGGGGATTAGGTTTAGTGATGAGATTTGGGGGCTTGAGTTTATTTAAGTATCTTAACTACCAAGAGCATGTACTGATTACTCATTACAATTTAGTATGAGATTTGGATGGTTTTGGTGAGGGATAATGTACCTGGGGGCCTAACCTTGTACTATCCAGACTTTGTGCAGACCATGGGTACTTGGTATGAAGCCACTTCTTGCATTGATCTCATTCCTGATCTACTTAATAACCATGTACTGTCACGTTGACAGATCTTTCTCCTTTCATGCGTGTGTGAGTGTTGGAGAGATAAAGAGGAAATTTGGTAATAAGGTTAGAGGAAGTTGGTAATTCTAGGCTTGAGTGATAGAAAGGATGCTTGTGTGAGTGAGTGAACATATGAGAGTGTCAGTGAAGAACCTGTAGTAGTAGGAGCAGGGAATTAGTCATAAGGAGAAGGGTTAGCTACGGCCACTTGGCCATTTGGCTTGAGAGTGGATGAGAAAAATTAGAGAGTGTAGTGTTAGTATCAGTTAGCTACAGTGATGGTATCAGTAAAGGTGTCATGGTGCAAGATGTGCATGTAAAATTGGATAGATACAGAAGTTCTAAGTATATATATATATATATATATATATATATGTAAAATAAAAATTATATATATATATATATATATATATATATATATATATATATATATATATAGTGAATGGGAATGGATGGTTCATGATAGGCAATGGATGAAGGGATTTGGTTATTGCACTCTGTTTATAATGTGAGAATAGTGCTAGTGTAATAAGAATGTAGAAGAGAGCAGCAGTAGTAGGGTCTGCCATGCCTTTTATGCAATGCAACAGGTTGGGGGATACCAGGGAAGCCCTGCAGGCAAGAGAAGGCCAATGCTCACTGTAGGCAAGGACTAGTGGTAAGGTTAGGGGGGAGTAAGGTATATGTGTGTGTGTATGTTAATTATCTGTGTGTATGAAGAAAGAGCTTAAATTGGTGTGGGTGTATAGTTGTGTACAGGAAATAGTGTATGTCCCTGTTTTCTAAAGGAAGCAGCTATGAAGAGTGAGATGAGTGTGTACAAGAGCCAGTAGGTAGGCAGGGGTCATCCTAAATCAGTGTGTACTAGTAAGATATGTATAAGATTTGTAGTTGATAGGGAATTTTGGATAGTTTTAGCTTGGTTAATGTTCTGGTTGTGTCACGACCCGCACCCTAGAGTAAGGGCATGAGAAGTGGGTACGTCCAGCCTACGCCGCAGTGTCGGCGGTAGAACGCTGTCCTAGGTCAAACATCTAACAATATAAAGGTACATGTACAGTATATACACTCCGAATGGAGGTGACATAGCAAATACAGTCTCAATCACATCTAAGATAGAGCATGATAAAAGATAGATAAAATATGAAATCCATAAAGAGATACCGCAGATAGAAGTCTACGTGTCTAAGATACACAAACCCAAAAAATATCTCAAATCTCAATTACAGTAATCCATAAAGTAAATACAACTCAAGACAACTAAAATAACTATCTATACAACCTCTACTGTGTCTCCTCTAGGCTAGCAGGCAACCTCCAAGCTATCTGTAAAATTTATCAACAGGTCCAGTCAGGACAGGAACGAGCACATCTCATCTAGAAAACCCAAGTAAATGACAGAGAACTATAAAGCAGTTATAGACAGTTGTATTGATGAATATGGCAGTTTATATTCAGGTGATGGTATAGAGAGACAGATAAAGTACAAGGAAAGTAAGTAACTAATCAAGAGAAAAAATCATAGCAATAAAGACTGTAAAATAAAATCTAGCTGAACTAGAGTAACATGATGAGTCCAGGTGGTACAATATAAGTCGAGTGTAATCCCAATGTGAGTCTAATACAAGATGAGTCGAATGTGATTCTAATCATTGTTCTAATAAGGTGATTCGAATAAGGTGATGCGAATAATGATTCACATGATGTTCTAATAATGATTCGAATAAATTCTCCAAGTGTGTTTTTAAAATACTGAGATAGACATGTAAACGGCTAAGGGTAATACGGCACACCGTACACCTGGCCAAGTGTGGGATGGCTATCGTTCGAATATCATTCACAGGGGGTAGTTCGAATAGTAGGATTAATGTTCACATGTCTAATCAGTATTTCCCTGCCCAGTCTAATACAAGATGAATCCATAATCCAACACATAAGACGAATACAAGTCCAACCAGCACATGAAGATACGAATAGGTGGTTCGAATAGTGATTCGTATGGTGATTCGAATAATAGAGGTAAGACGAGTAAGTATGTGTGTCGTATACATGGATTCAGTAATAACAATACGTGTTTGTAACAGAGAATCACATACAACTAACTAGAACTGAAGTACAGTGATTGACAAATAAATGAGAGAACTATCAGAGAATGTACTCGCCTGATAACCTGAACAGCTGATAGGTATAGAGGTCCAAACTGAAGCCACAAAGTCCTATTTAGAGCAACACAGGTCAAGATGTATACGAGAGATGATAAATGAAATGTACAATGCATCTGCATGCTGTCTAGGTCAAACTAGACTATAGTCAACACTTGGTTAACTCTAGTCAACCACACTAGTCAAACTAGGTCAACTAGGTCAAGTCCTAGCTCAAACAAGTCTAACAAGTCTCACTAGGCCTAACCAAGCCTAGTCTAGCACTCATACAATCACAAGGCAATGTGAACCACAACAATACATAATATAAAATAGATACTATATATAAATACATACCTTCTTACATACATGCATATCCACATTACATACATATTTATATGTATAGGTATATGTTACATCATGCATATTTACATAGTTACATAGATATATACATTCATGCATATTTATATACATACTTTTATACATTATATACGTTAACATTCATTACAATGCATTATATTTTACTTATACCTTTGATTGATTGATTCATTCATATATGACATTCATTCATGCATATTACATATTTACATGCATCTATACATTATATACATTGTATATAACATGTAAAAATAGAAGAGGAAAAAAAAAGGGAAAAACTGAAATGGAAAGGGAAGGGAAGGAAAATGTAAGGAAAAGGGAAAACAGTGGACATATACATGCTTGCGTCATATATTCTACATTACCATACATGCTATCATTATATATTGCATTATATTATTTATATATTATGCATTCATATCTATCATTACATGTATACCTTGCATTCATATCTAGCATTCATTATATACTTTTATTCATACATTGTATATCATTCTTTCATTCATGAATTTATGCATTGCTTACATATATTATATTAATTGCATTCCTACATGCTTGCATTCAACCATATATATACATTAATGTAAAGAGGATATATATATATATATCATATATATATCATTTCATTCATCTAACATATCATGTATTACATACTCTATATTCATTTAATATCCATACTACATAGGCTCATAGGTTATACAAAATGCATATATCGTACATTTACTCTTCTACTTAAAATCAATACTGTACCAATTGGGCCTCTACTAAATTCTAGGAATAAAGTATGTCGTAGCCCTTCGTGTTAGCTTTCCGAAACTTCAAACGGATCGCATTTTCGTGTCCGAAAGCTCCCGAAATCGCGAAAATACCGAAACACGTTCGTCTTTCGTATAGCTGACACTCAAATAATTCTACAGAAAGTTACAGAAAGAATTTGGCTTATTAAAATATATATTTGGAAAGCTAACTTCGATACGGTTTTTTTAAAAAACAGAGATAAATCGGAGTTCTACGCTAAAAGTTATGACATTTCTAAGTTATTTTTGTTAAACAAAACGTGGATGAATATTATGACGAATTTGAGTTGTTTTGGACAAAAGAACAATATAGGCGGGATACGAACATAGGTATCCAAATAAAACTCATTCTAACCATCCTAACTAAGATTAATCCACTCTCTAACCATTCTAAAACTGAATTTAAATATCTATTTAAACTATTATCATACATACATACACATAGGGTGTCCTAATTTGGAATCTATCAAGTAGGACACAAGACACATATCTAAAATCCTCAAGAGAGCTCCAAATGGCCTCAAATTTGAATCTAAATGGGACACATGCATGAGAATGGATCCTAAGGATTCAAAACTAATTTATATGCAAAGGAAATCGATTTAGATGATGGGTTTTACCTATTGGGAGTGGAATCCCAATGAAATCCTTTAGGACACGGCTCCGATACGAAGATCCCTCAAAGTGGACACTCCTCCTTGCACTCCTCTTCCAATCCTTGGTAGCACCCTTCCCTTGGAGAATGGAAGTGATTGAGGGAAGGTTTGGTGAAGGAATGATTTGATTTGGAGATCAAATCAATGGGAAGGCTCTCTAAAATTAGGGAAGAACAAAAGGAAAATAAAAGAGGCAAGATTGTAATGAATGAAATGAATCATTCTCCCCTAAAAGTGGCTGCCATAAAGAGTCCATTAGGGCTAATGGGAAATATCCTAATTGCCCCTCTCTAGTCTCATATGGTTAAGTCTAGACTAGGTTCAAGTTTGGGGTCAAAATGATCTAGTTTTGAGTCTCTAACTTAACCATTCTAACATGATAAAAATTAGTTTAATTAACTAACTTAAATGTTGGGTCTTGTGAGCCATGCTTAACTTAATATTGGGTCCCATCTAGAGTTTAAGCTACCCGGGTCACAATACAAGTCGGAACGAGACGAAACTCAAATCCGACTAAACAAATCCAATAAAAACAATATTAAAAATATAAAATTTTCCTAAAATATTAAAATATGAAAAATGACCAAAATCATAATATATCAATTTAAATATTATTAAAATAATCTAAAATTCACCAATTAATCAAAATCCTAAATAATTCAAAAGTCAAAAAATGACCAAAATACCCTTAGCCTAAAAAGTTGTAAATAGTCATTCTAATCACATGGTTAGGTCCCCATGGCCATGGTTAGTCTCTAGGCTCAACAGTTCTAGAGTTCACTAGCTAACACATCAAAATTATAATTCATCAATTTTAAATAGTATTAAATTAATTAAAAATTCTCATAAATCATAAATCCTATTATTAAATAATAAACTTTTACAAAAGTTCAAAATTACCCTTATTTTAGAAAAGTAGGTGTTACAGGTTGTGAGGTTTGGCATGGTTTAGCTATAGTTGACCTAGATATTGAGTAATGAAATCAAGTTGACTAGTGGACCCATTTGACTAGTTTACCAAGGTTTAACTATCTAGCCAAGCCTCAAGATATTAGGCACTGGAGTAGGCTTATGCATAATGTTTTAAAGTACACGATAGTATCTAATTTGAGTATGTGTCCAGAGGGTGTTCAGTCGAGTGTCAGTCAATCTAGTATACTATTTATTTACCTTTATATCATACTAGGAGACTTATTTATTACTAGTTGTGGTTGTAATTAGTTGATATTATATTCAAGTCTTGTCAATAATGTCTTTGACTTTGTCATGGGGTCTTAGATATCGGTTGTAGGTGACATTATATGTATATGGTCTGGCGATATCGAAACGAATCTAGTGTGTCTGAATGAGATATCGGTTGTAGGTGACATTATATTCATGGGGTCTTTGACTTTGTCATGGGGTCTTAGATATCGGTTGTAGGTGATATTATATTCAAGTCTTGAAAATTGATGTTAAGACAATTTTTAACTTGACCCTGGCGATATCGAAACGAATCTAGTGTGTCTGAATGAGATTGGCATCAGTAAGAATCGATAGCGTATGTGTACACGTTGGATGCACAAGAACTTATGTGCGATATAGCATGGTTATTAGTAACTGTTCGCTACTAATGTGTGTCCCATAATAAGACATAATATACGAATTTGTGCCTATTGGATAATGTGTGTCCATCTTTGTAGAATTATTTCCAAATGAATATGAATTACTACTTGCGGAATCGTTCATGGATGTACAATCGTCGTCCTGATGATATGTGTGGTGTGCGGGATGAATACATAGCGGGAGTAGAGCAGTTCCTGCAGTTTGCTAAGGCATTCCTTCAGTACATGGACGACACCAGAATTAAGTGTCCGTGTGTGAAATGTTATAACGTGAAATATTATCCAGAAGTGGAAATGACATATCATTTGTACTCGAGGGGTTTCACGCCTAATTACTATCAGTAGACCGCACACGGAGAACTAGTGTCTTTAGCATCAGAGCCGGAGCCTTATGTTGAGCCGTATATGCATGTGGGACCTAATTTTGTTTCAGATAATCATGCATACGATGACGGGTGCGTGAACATGGTTTTCGACGCTGTGGGGCCTAATTTCGTTCATGATGCAGCTGAGGAGGCACCGAATGTCGAAACTGCAAAGTTTATGGAGTTGCTGGAGAATGCAAGGACTCCATTGTATCCTGGTTGTGAGGATCATTCACCGTTGGAGGTGGTTACAAGACTGTTGGGCATTAAGTCAGATTTTAACATGTCGCAAGAATGCTACAACCGAGTGTTGGAGTTGATTATAGAGATCTTGCCGGCGGGTGCTAAGTTACCTAAAGACTTCTATCGGTCTAAGAGGATGGTGAGATCGCTCTGGATGGGATACGAGAAAATCGATTCTTGTCGCAATGGGTGCATGCTGTACTACAAAGACGACAAGGACGCAGATGTGTGCAGATTTTGTGGTGTTGATCGCTATAAGACAACTAGTACAGGAAGGTCTACCGGTACAAGAAGACCGACCGATTCAATGCACTACTTACCTTTAACGCCGCGATTGTAAAGATTATTTATGGTGAAAGAGACGGCCGAAAATATGAGTTGGCACATGTGAGAACAGATTGAAGGAGTGTTGGATCACCCATCCGATGGAGAAGCGTGGAAGCGCTTTGATCGAGTGTATCCTGATTTTGCTTCAGATCCGCGTAATGTCAGGTTGGGGCTATCTTCTGACGGTTTTACTCTTTTTGGTCTTTCGGAATCCCAGTATTCGTGCTGGCCTATGATTGTCACTCCGTATAACCTACCTCCTTGGATGTGCATGAAGACTCAGTACATGTTTCTAACCGTTATAATTTCTGGTCCGAACAATCCCAAGAAGAACATTGATGTGTACTTACAGCCTTTGATAGATGAGTTGAATCAGTTATGGAAAGTATGCGCTAACACGTACGATGTTTCCAGGAAACAAAATTTTCAGATGAAGGCAACCCTTATGTGGACCATCAACGACTTTCCGGCCTATGGAATGTTATCTGGATGGAGCACTCATGGCCGTCTCTCATGTCCGTATTGCATGGACCGTACTAAGGCTTTTCGCTTGAAACACGAAAGAAAATCGTGCTTCTTTGATTGTTATTAACGGAGCTTAGCATATTCTTCAGGGATCTTTGTTCTAAGAAATTGTTCATTGATCGTCTAGAAAGGCAAGAGAAGGACATTACGGTAACACTGTACAAGCTAGAGAGGGTCTTTCCACCTGGATTCTTCGACTCTATGGAGCATTTGCCGATTCATCTATCCTATGAGACACGTGTTGGTGGACCCGTCGAATATCGATAGATGTACCCGTTTGAGCAACATTTGAATCACCTAAAAAGAAAGGTGAAAATAAGGCACGGGTCGAGGGTTCTATTTGTGAAGCCTATGTTCTCGAGGAGATTACAAACTTTTGTTTGATGTATTTCAAGCCTCATGTTGCAGCTAATAGAACGACAGCTTCCAGAAACGACGACGGAGATCATGAATGTAATGATACAATACTGAAGGTATTCAATGCCCCAGAAAAGCCATCGGGTAAAACGAAGAAGAGATATCTGAACGATGATGAGCTAAGGGCTGCTCAGGTGTATGTATTACTCAACTGCGATAATGATGAAGTAGAGAAGCTGGAGGGATAAGTAATTAATACGTCTACATTATTTTAATAGTGTTGATTATTATACTATTACATTAATTGAACGATGTTGTTTTCAACATATTTAATGATGATGTGAGGTCAGATAGGCCACATATAACAGAAGAAGAACTAGAACAAGAAATGAGGCGTTATTTTCCATCATGGTTGAGTGCATATATAAGACTTGAGAACTCTGTAATTACCTTTCTGTATATGCACTTGAGAATGAGCTTAATTTATTTTTTCGTGGTATTTAGGTCGATCGTCCATACGCAAGACTTAAGAATGAGTCTATTAGAACGCTAGCCAATGGACCAATTTATGCTACAAAAATATGGCCAAGCTACTGTGTTAATGGGTTTAGGTTCAAGTCAACAACTTGCCCGATCAGAGACAACTTTGTGGATCTCGATTCCACCAAAAATAGCTGTTTGTGTATCAGATCTTCGAACTACAAAGATGTTGATGCGGGCAACGATTTCTATGGCGTTCTATGGGAGATTGTGGAGCTGACATATAGTTATGGAATAGAGCCTTGTAAGATTGTGTTATTCAGGTGTGATTGGTTCGATCCGATTGAAGGTCAATGTTGGAAAGTAGACAAGCACGGTCTTGTGGATATAAACTATCGGCGTCGATATCAAGCCTATAAACCATTTGTCCTATCAAGTCAGGCTCAGCTCGTGTACTTCACAAGTTATCCTAAACGGGGAACAACAAGGTTGAACTGGTGGGCAGTATGCAAGACCAAAGCTAGAAATACCTTTGAGGTTGACGATATAGCTTATCAGGAGGATGAACTACCTCTTGTAACAAATATTAGAAGTGTGGACACGACGGAAGTTCCTCATTACATATCTAATTGTGTAGAAGAAGTAGAATTATCTGAAGAGGAAGATGCAGATGAAAGTGAAGATGTAGAGAAGGAAGAAGAAGAAGAATAAGAAGAAGAAGAAGAAGAAGAAGAAGAAGAAGAAGAAGAAGAAGAAGAAGAAGAAGAAGATGAGCTAAACGAACAAGATGAATTTTCAGAAGAGGATTAAATCTGTACGTTTGTTTTATCATCATATTTGACACTTTAGTGACACTTTTAGCATATAAATCTGTGACACTTTAGTGACACGTTTATCTGTGACTATGAAATTTTTCAAAAATCTGTGATGTCTATCATATAAATATGTATATTTATTTTATTATCATATGTTATTATCAGGTATGACTAGACCAGGAGGAGGACGACGCGAAGGATATTATATTAGGCAGTCCCGTCTGCCTGGGGCTGGGGATACAGATTCCGTACCCTCATCCTCATCTCCGAGTATGCCAGTGTACCGTTCTGTTCCCGATCTATTACCGGGACAGGGCAGTTCCAGCAGGTTGGCGACTCCTCCTTCGTCGTCCAGCATTCCTGATCCCGCATCCAGTATTCCTTCCGCGTCCAGCATTCCTCATGTCGACGGCTCCATGGGGAGAGCCGATGCCGAGCGTATGGAGGACGGCGATCAGACTGATCCTGCCCAGGTAGGAGGTGAGAGCGACCCTCCATGCGCTCTCCCGGACGAGACGCGTATGGAGATTTGGACGGACGGGCCTACGAAGTAAGTTAATTAGTTAATATATATTTCTCAAATGATTATATGTACATATATATTTATGAAATTTATTATTGTATAGATATCGGCCTCCTGCAGTACAGAGACAGCTGGGGTTCTGAGGCAGAACTATGGTGGGCCTTGGATTAACTACTCAGATGCTCCCGCAGATAGGAAGGCCTTTTGGTTGGCCCACTTCAAGGTAAAAAATTTATTTATTTTTAAATTTTAATAATCATTTTTGTATATTATATAACTTTTCTATTTTACTTCTTGTAGAGGACCTATTTCTATCCACCACACCGGACGACGAAGATCGAGGCCTAATTTTCTGCCGTCGCAGGCAAGCTCATCCGTGATGCAATCTACGACCAGAAGTCTCGTGATCGCTCCGAAAAGTCGATCCATGGTTGGATCACGCCAGAGCAGTGGACTACGATGAAGGCTAGATTCGGCAAGGCCAGGTACCAGAAGCGGTCTGACAAGGCCAAGGTGGCGCGGTCGAGCGCCAGTAAGTGGTGTGGTAGCTCCATTCCGATGACGGAACATTTTCGTCGTCTGATACGTTTTCTATGACGGACATCATTTTATATATAGTTGGATAGAATGTTTAATACTAATAATAGATAATATATTTTAACAGGTAAAAAAGGGTGAGGACCCGAACATGGTGACCGTCTTCCTGGTCACCCATCGGGGGCTGGGAAGTTCATTGACGAGAGGGCGACGCAGGCATATGTACGTTCTATTCTTTATATTAATTTACTATAATTTAGAAAATAGGAAAATAGATATCAATATAGACTTTACAAACACTTACACGTTAGCAAACATTGTTCTAGTTTGAGTTTCTTCGGCTACAAGAGGAAGCGGCTGCTGCTGCTAGTGCGCCAGCAGAGGGAGGGGCTGGTACTTCCTCCCAGCTGCCTATAGCTCCATCGCCGATCGACCTCTGGATGACCGCCGTTGGCAGTCTTCAGAAGGGTACGTACTACGGTACGGGATCCTACGGCGCCTATTTGGCTTCAGAGTCATCCCGGGCCCCCTCTGTCAGTGCGCAGTCTCCAGCTTCACAGGCGTCATCACGAGCTCAGGATATTGGTCGTCAGATCGACGAGCAGCGTCGCGAGTTACAACAGTAGATTTCTGATCACCATATCGCAGAGCGACGATCCGACGATCCGATGATCACCGAACGATTTGATACGGTCGAGCGCAGTATACAGGAGCTGATGAGTCTGCAGCAGGCTACAGCTGCTAGCTTGCACACGCTCACCGAGTCTACGGAGTGCACAGAGCGTAGATAGGTCGAGCTGGAGGGATCGCAGAGGACCATGGCTGTCTCACTCACCCAGCTACATACTTCTTTTGAGGAGAGTACTCAGAGGATGGTGAGTACCCTTGCTGTGCATGGTGGCCGACTGCGAGAGCTGGAGCAGATACGTTCTCCCGGTCCATCGACGGCGCCGACTCCAGACGTTGTACTGCTTCCTACTGCCCCTACGGTGCAGCTCACACAGGAGCAGTATGAGTACATGCTATCCTAGATGCGCGGCAGGGGTCCTCAGTGATCCAGTAGATATTTTTTATCATCTTTGTATGTATTGGCCCTATGGGCCCATTGACCGTTCTGTACACTGATTTTCATTCTTATTTGCCCTCCATTGTGGACATGTATGTTTGTTGGATATTTACTTTATGATATTTACTTTGTTGGTATTTTCATTGTGATATTTACTTTGTGATATTTACTTTGTGATATCTGCGACGGAGATGACAAATATGCCTACGCTGGGTTATAAGCGATGATCTGATGTACAAAGGAGGTGCTGCCCAATTTTTTTAAAAATATTTTTGGTATTTTTGTGATGATGTGTGTCTGTGTAAACACAGACACACAGCATAACAAAAATACCAAACATATTTTTTAAAATTTTTTTTCATAATATCTGCGACGTATAGCGACGTTCTGCGACGTATAGCGACGTTCTGCGACATATAGCGACGTAAACAGACGTCGCTAATTAGCGCCGTCACGTCGCTTTCCGTCGCAGTCCGTCGCTCAGTAGCTGACGTGGCATAGAGTTAACGTCGCTAATTTGGTCGCCATACGTCGCTAAACTAATGACGTGGCATGTATGTCATGTCAGCACATAAAAAGGAACGACGTCGCTACGTAGTCGCACAACATCGCTAATTTGGCGACGTTCCTATTCGTCGCCCTCCGTCGCCAAATTTGCGACGACCCAGCGACATTGTGGTGACATCGCAAACAGCGACGTAGGGCGATGAATTTGTCATCTGCGACTAGCTTTTTTGCGACCTTTATTTTTTGTCGCTAAAGTCGTCGCTAATTACCTTTAGCGACATATTTTCCTTAATTAGCGACGTATTTAGACGTCGCTAATTTGGCTTATTTTAGTAGTAAAAGTGAAGTCCCAGAATTCAGGATTTGTAGAGTGAGAAGTGGGGTTCAAGTGGACTGAAATCAGTGTGCAACATGGTGTATTATTCTCAGATTTTAGGCATGACAGTGAGTGTGAACAGTGGGAAAACAGTGTACTTGTGATATCTCAGGAATTCAGAATTTAAAATAGTGTTATAGTTTATGTTATCCCATTCAATACACCATTCTAAAATGAATTATGAAAACTAAATCTTCATGCCAACCTAATCCTTAACACATGGTTAAAACCCAGGTTGGTGTGTGTGTGTAGAACAATCATTCTCAGGTTTGAATACAATGCCAAAGTGTGTCTCATTTGTTCAGATTTAACTGTGTATGTGTGTATACATGCAAGTCATTTCAGATTTTGTGTGTGCAAGACATAGGCTAAGGCTACATTCCAGGTTCAGTCCATATATCTCATGAAATTTGAAAACCAAAAGCAATTTAAAGCCAAAACTCGACCCTAGCATATCCTGTCATGATATCTAAATGTAACAGCAAACTAACATATCCATATGTAAGTTTAAATCAAAACTGGAAATGCAATTTGGTTACTAAGTAACAGAACATGTATCAAGACACCAAGAATCGATCCAAAATACCATACAAACATTCACGAAACACAACGAACCCAACCCTAACATGTTATCTATACCTAACAGCAACTAAGCCATATTAGATTACATGAAAAAAACATTTAAATATAAATCAAAATGGAGAAAATAGTGAGCATGTTCACTGATACTTGACAGTATCAGTAAAATAAAAATTTCCCATTTTTGAAATAGAAATAACAATAAATAGTTGGGTTAATGGTTGGTAAATAGAGACTAACATGTGCACGTGTCATTCACACAGTATCGTGTCTAAAAACAGGACACAAATGTGTCCAAAACCTACACGAACCCAATCACACTGAACTGGGTTCAGACAACAGTGTACCCGTGTCCAGTGCAAGTTGAGTTTCTCACTCGACACAAATTCATTGGACACGAGGCCTTGGGGGTGTCATGTCAGACAATGTCCCAAGCTCTGTGTCCAACCTTACGTGTCCAAAATCAGCCACACGAACACCCGAGTAACAGGACAGTCCAGCCGCGCACGCGCGGGGCGTATCCACGAGTCCAACTCGACATGAACTGGACTCGATCCGTGTTCAGTCAAAGGGAAATCGATAAGCCACATAAAAATGAGAATTTCTATTAAAAAACATTTCGAAAATAGAGTCGAAATGCTCACTGTGGCATTTCGTCGAACACTACTAAACCTAGGCTAATACGTGTCCGATACGGACACGTAAAGGACACGACACCACACGAAACCTATTCCTACAGTTAGAGGACACCTAGGGCTATACAAATATGCCAAGAAATCAAAAATCTAATGGTTGAATAGGAAGTTACCTATGTGGTGCTCCTCCTCAAGAAAGCTCAATAATGGAGATCCCTCCTTGCTAGCTCAAAGCCCCAATAGAGTCCAAAACTGAAGTTAACCTCCACCAATAGTAGGAGAACAAAAATTAGGTTACAATGCAAGAAGTTTGAATGAAAATAGATGAGTATTGATCAAAATAGAAGAGGTTGAAGGAAGAACAAACCTTGCTCTTGAAAAAATGGAGGAATGAACAAAAGAGGCTAGAAAATTTGAGAGGCATTAAATAGGGGGTGGGTGTGGATCCCTAGGCCGGCCCATACTTCTAGGGTTAGGGTTTTGGGAAAACAAATCAATGGCTCTCCTATCATCTAGTCAAATCAAGGGTCTAAAATCTAGGTTTACACACTAGTCTAAGTTACAACCTAGTTAGCTCTAACTAATCATGACTTAACCAAAATTAATCATAACGAACTAATACTAACCGTGGCTAACTAAGACTAGCTATAACTAATCTAGGTTAGGTCCAATCTAGGTTAGGGCTAATCATAACACATGACAACTAATTAAATAATATTAAAATCACACCATTCCAATAAATATATATTAAATTCAAATAAATTCAAAATGACAAAAATATCCTCAAACTAGAAATGTGGTAGTGACAGTTGTAGCCAAATCTTAGGCCCAAACTTTGTGTTCTAACTGCACACACATTTAACTAGACTCAATCCAAAGGCACACACGCGGATTGCCGCCATGCCGACTCATCTATATGAGGTCACTGGCATTAACTAGCAATCGTGGACATAACCTGGTAAACGGGATCCTTGCACTGCAAGTAGCAAACTCCGATGCAAGTCCCCGAACTACCGGTTGCTTCATGCCCAGCTCGGCTATAATCTGTTCTTCCTAGGCCGGATTGGTCCCTGGCCCAAGGTTTTCGATCCGAAGAACCATCGCCCTTGTCGACAAGTTGTCCATGACCACGTACCTACGAGACTTTTAGACTCAACGTAAATGCATGGCCTAATCATCACAACTTAGTTCCTTTGCTGTACTTTTACTTTTTATACTTTTTTGCAGAGCCCAAACTAGGGTTGCCTCGGCGACTGACTTACAGTCCCGTCATATTTCTTTTCAGCGACTGACTATCGCTCGAACTTAATATTGCGACTAACCATCGCTTAGACCTAACATTCTTTGAACTCAAAAAACGACTACTGCATAGTCTTCCCACTTAACTTGAACATAACGTGTTCATTAAGTGTCAACAGACCGTGGCTAACTTCCTACTGAACCAACTGTGGCTCGTGCCTTAAACCAACTCGTGTTCTATGTTACGCTATCGCCCAAGTCATACTTTATATGACGGGCCTTGAGATCGTAGGATTATTTAACTTGATAACCACAGAAAGGGCGGGACAGTGCTTGCTATGACTTCGATAGTCCAGTATTACTTTGTCTAACTTAATCGAGCCTACAACTTAATCCGAGGGACGAGCAAAGGCTATGCCAAGCCTTGCATCGTTGAAGCGTGCATGCTTTATCGAGCATTTATGCGGACGACGCCTATGACTTAGGCTAACTCATAGTTTTGTTTCGGAGACCAACTTTCCTTCTTCCAAGCCACGGGATGAAGGACCGAGTGTAATTTTCAAAGCACGCCGTGCACCAACTCTAAGCCGACCGTTGGACATTTCCATGTTCTAACTCAATTCGACCCAACTTGGGATTATTTTCTTAGCTATGTGGATTCGTTTATTTTATTATCAAGCCTACTTGTGCATTTGAAAACTTTCGTTTTATTAGTACGAAGGCCAAGCCGAGGCAAGTTCACTATCACTCCCGTTTCCCGTTATACGTATTTTCGTATGCGTATACAAGATCTCTGATGTTTATCAGGTGACCCGTAGTTGGACTTGACTTGCTAGCCTAGTTTTGGTTTATTTTGGTTTGCCTTGGTTTGATTGGGCTTGGTTCATTATAAGAAAACCCTCCCCCTTTAAAGCCCAACCACCCCTTATTTCTCTCTCTTCATTCATTACTTCTTCTTTTTCCTCCATTACTCTCCCACCAACCTAGAGAGCTTAAGCAAGTGCAACTTCTTTCATGATGGATCTTCTATTTTATTGTTCTATCTTCTTCTATACAAAATTCTAAGCATCTTTAGAACTTGGAGTTTTTGGTTTGGACGAATAGATTTTTGTAGATCTAAGTTTGTAGACTTTTCAGTTTTCTTCGGTTTTGATCTACCAAACTTTATTATTTTCAATTTTTGAATGTTCTATGTTGTAGAGAATTCGATTTTACCCAAAATAGACCTTTGAAAAGTTAGATTTTGACTTGTTTTGAGGAAGTTATGGCCAAAATAAGATTTGGACATCTTCAGTGTTCATTTGACCTGGTTCTGGCATGGGCGATGAATAGTGCCAGTCCGTATAGCTGCATAGTGCCTGGCCGCATAGTGCCAGTCCATATAGATGCATAGTGCTTGGCCGCATAATGCCAGTCCGCATAGCTGCATAGTGCCTGGCCGCATAGTACCAGTCCACATAGATGCATAGTGACTGGCCGCATAGTGCCTATTTTGGCTGTTTTATGCCCTATTTGGCTAATTTATGGCCAGAGTTTCTTCCAACTCCCAACATAAAAGTTGTAGATCTTTTTCTTGGCTTTAAGAATATGTTACTAGCTATTTTATTCGAGTTTCTCTCATTCATGATAATTTAGGGATAATAACACGATAGTGGCCTATCGTGGCGCACTCTTGACAAGCAACCTTGGCATGATAATGATATGATAGTGGCCCGTCGTGACGTACTATTGACAAGTAAACATGACATGTAATCTTGAATGCTATTACGACGGCTATCTTGACCTGTTAAGTAATAACTCGTCCTGACACCGTGGGTGATTGTTCTTGAATGTGCTCGTATAAGCTACCAGTCTCGTCTTGCATTATGTCTAGGATATGGGTTCCTAGTTACCACAGTCAGGAATTTATAACTGAATATGACTAGGTTAATGACTAGATTGATCAAATAGTTAATGAAGAGATTTCTTAGTCACAGGCAGTCCCTTTATCTGGGAGCTCAAGTGGACTTGTAGCCTGCCGACGAGTAGGGCACATTTTCAGTACACTGTCATGTGTTGCACCATTCAAGTCACCTAAGGGTACATTTGTCTTCCGAACGATGTACCCACACACTCTCTCAACCCGTAACCGGATAACCTGAATTTAGTCTGCAGGGCTTGTGACTGCTGGAACATCTCATTACATCTTGTTAGTAACTAGGCTTATGATAACCCTAGTTAGTTAAAGTATCAAGTCGTACTCTTTGCTTGGCCGTGAATGTTGGATGGAGCCCAATCCTGTCTAGTCTTGTCTAGATCCAGTATATGGCTAATTCAGGACATGCTTGTTCATGCTTTACTTTTGGTAATAAATGATTAGGGACTTAGTTCTGTTCAGGTGAAGGGTTACAACTCCGGTCCTTATTTGGTTTAAGGGTTGTAACCTGGCTTCCGGAATAGTTCTTCATCCTCTCGTCATTTATTGTCCTATTTATATTTCATGTCTTCTTGTTATTATTCTGTTTTATGATCTGACATGCTGGTTTTAGTTCTTAAGTGAAGCCTCCCTTATGGCACTTGCTCTTTCTGGGGTCTGACCCAGCTGGTTTTGTATGGCCAGATTTCGGAGTAGCTTCCGAGGATCTTCCAGCCTTCCTGCCATATGGTGACTACTAGAAGAAATACTGGCAACGGGTGGGTTTATTTTGCTCTCCCGCTCTAATTATAAAATTATTTTTTTGAGGCGTTTAGCCGTCGAACAATTGTTAGCTCGTGTTGAATACTTTACTTACTGTCTGCCTACGGGCTGTAACATGATTAACAAATCGTAGGGTTTATCATGTATGACTGAAACTCTTGCTAGTCCTCATATTTTGTATGACTAGCTTCATGATCGTTTGAATATGTAATGTTTGTGACGCCTTACCTTATATGTCTGATGATCTAACATCTTGTAACATGTATTACTTGCTTAAGATTGAGACACTAGGCTTGTTCTTGACCATAAGATACTGTTGGCTTGTAGATAAACCCTCATACATCTAGGTAGCCGTGACCGTATGTCGAAGTGGATTACACTTCTATATACGTAGCTGGTTGTATCTATCCCCCGCTCCCCAGTATTCTGGTTCTGGGACGTGACACGGTTTAAGTGGTGGCCCATGCAGGTCTTGTAAATCAAGAATATGTGAGGGTTTTACCGAATATATGTCTCAATCAGCACTCGCCTTTGATCTCTACTCGTGTCTTCTAATCTTCCTGAAATCTTGACCTGATAGCATGTTTAAAATCCTTGATCTATCTTGGTCCTTCTTTATTGTTCCCCATGTCATTGCTTCAGTGGCATTGTTCCTACCGATCAGCCGGGAGGAGCTTAACCAGCACCCTAGCAGCAACAAGAAGACCAAGCCCTGCACTCGGGAGCAGCATCCCGAGCCATGCACCCTGATGACTCAGAGCCCCTAGTTCAGCCAGTCCAGCCTGTAGAGTCTGACAATAGGATCTTGATTGGACTTATCAGGGAATTGCTTGCATCACAGGATCATCGAGGTGATGCCCTGTACCAGACAGTAGTGTTAGCCATGGGAAGAGTGGGTTACCAAGGTAACAGTACAGCCAACAATTTTAAGCTCCTGAACCCTCCCTTCTTTGACGGTAGCGAGGACACAATTGTAGATGATGCCTGGCTCCAAGATATCAAAATTATCTTGGAAGCAGCCAAGACTCCAGAGGAAGAGAAGGTGGCCGTAGTGTGCCTACAGTTATTGGACTTAGCCCGCACCTGGTGGGCGATGTTAGCAGTTGGATTGGCGATGCCTGTCCCATGGGTGATATTCAGTGACAAGTTTCAGACCAAGTACTTTGATACAGTGGCTCGATATGATCTGCAGACGAGATTCACCAATTTGAAGCAGATGAGCAGGACGGTCGATGGATATGCGGTCGAGTTTTCAAGACTGAGTCGGTTTGCTCCTATCTTGGTGGCAACCGAGTTAAATCGAGCGTAACGGTTTCAGCAGGGACTCCACCTAGAGATTATTCTAGCTGTGGAGCAGTTCGAGCATCAGACTTTTGATGTTGTCTTGAGAGCAGCCAAGAGGCATGAGTATACCTCCCAGAGGATAATAGATAGAACCGAAAGCAGAAAGAGGTCCCATGGACAGATGAGTCTGTCCTCAGCACCAGCTCCGGCAGCTAGGGCTTTGTCGATTGGAGTTCCCCGATAGGCGAATTCAGTTACGTCGGTTCAGCATTTAATACCAACGTACCCTCAGCAACAGAAGCAGAAGCAGTCTTCCACAATGGGCTGCTCTGATTGTGGGAAGCCAGGACACGTTATTTCGGAGTGTCACAGAGCACAGGGATTGTGCTTGGCTTGTGGGGCCCCGGACCACAAGGTAGGGTCCTGTCCGAATAGAGCTAGTTCATCGTCATCAAACCTAACTAGTCCCTCGGTTAGGGGACCATCCCCGCCACCAGCCCCAGTACAGCCGCAGTACCAGTTTTCTAGGCTATTGCCGCCTCAAGCTCAAGTTTTCTAGCAGCAAAGGACACAGCAGTATGCTCAGGCCCAAGTTCAGATGCAGAACAGGCAGAGGGGTTCCCAGCAGAGGGGACTAGCACCCAGAAGGCAAGGTCAAGAGATGGCTCTGACCGTGTAGGAAGAATTGGCATCAGGTGAGGTGGTGGCAGGTACCATTTTTGTCAAATCTTTTCTAGCATCAATATTATTTGATTCGGGTGCATCACATTCATTTATGTCTGCACGATTCGCAACATGAGTAGGACTGGAGCCCGAGTCATTATCAGTAAGACTCAATATAATTACTGGTAACGGTCTTGTGGGAGTAGATAGAGTCTTTTCCTCGTGTAGAATCATAGTTAGTGGTAGAGAGTTTTTCGCAAGATTGATAGAATTTTCGAAGGCCGACTATGATGTGGTCCTAGGAATGGATTGGTTGAAGGAGCAATACGCAAGAATAGACTGCCATATTGGCAGGATTATTTTTGGTATTTCAGGCGAACCAGAGTTTTTATTTTCCAGAGGTGAAGTAAAACCTTCTCCACCCGTATCGCCTAGGAGACGGCGCAGTCCACGCGTCGGCGACGGATCGAGATGGGGTTCCGCATCGGCGGTGGCGCGGAGGTTTGCCAGTGCTGTCCTGGGTTGGCGGAGGCAGGCGTGGCTGCGGGAGGCTCTCGATGGCTACTCCAGATCCGCGAGAGGCGGTTGACGGCGACCGTGGTCGTCGGGCGTGCTTGCGGCGGCTTCGGCTGACGGCGCGCTCGCGCTTGGACGGGGCTGGAGAAGTTGGAAGCGGGGATCGGCGCGGTCGACGTACGTGGAGGGCGCGGACTCCATGCCAGGGCTGCCGTGCCCAGGCGAAGCATGGCGAGGGCAGCAGCTCTACCGAACGTGCACCAGCGGGGCGCTGGCTTCACCGGACACGGTGCAAGGCTGCGCGGTGTCGGTGTGGACTCGGGGCACGGAGGAGGATGACACGATACAGTAGTTTGCCGGCGATGGCGTGGTCGGGGCGGATGACACAGGTGAGGGTTTCCTATTATTTTCCTTTTTGGGTTGTTGATGGGATTTGGTAGTAGCAACCGTGGGGATGGCCGGAAAGGGCAGCTGGGATGTGGTATGTTTTGGAGATTTTCATTGGTGGTGATGTTGAGATGATGTTGGCGATGGTGAAGATGGTCGGAGGCCGGGAAGGGGACAAGAAACTAGGTTTAGGTTTAGGGTTAGATGATTGATGGTGTCGGGGTGTGTCCGACACGAAAAAGAAAAATTGTATATGTAAAATGGAATAAGATGTAGGAGGGAAAAACATGGACACGATGCACGTGGGTGGTAGCAAATTATGGATAAGTACCTGCCTATTTATAGGATGTGGGAATTCCCAGTTGGATAGGGATTGGGATTTGATTAAATCCCCAATAGATAATATAAATTTTAATTCAAATAAATCAAATCTAAATTTAAATTAAATTCCAATTTAATTATAGATAATCTAAACTCAATATAAATATAAATTATACCTTTAAACTTTTTAAATTAAAACCATAAAATCAAATTGAGATTTAAAATGGCCACGAAAATTTTCCAAATATATTTTCTAAAATATCAATAATAATAATTTCAAAAATAGTAAATATTTTATAAATATCTTTTTGAATAATAAAATATTAATATCAAAAATTTTGAAAATGGAATTATATATATGAATTCAAATTCATGTACCTCATGTGCAAGGAATATTTGCATAAAAATAGTTTTCTAAATTACTATTTATAAAATCTTTCATAATGTAAAATAAAGCGTTAGAAATTTCAAATATGATGTATTTTACAACTTTAAATAATCGAAAATATTTATTATTTAAAAAAAATCGAGCTTCTAAAATAAAATGTTTTACAAAATATGTACCTCGCACATATTCGCACTCGACGAGCACTTTAAAATATGCCGTTTGCGCACAACGTACAATACGACTACACGACGTACAATATAAATTTTTTAAATCAGTACTAAAATCGATGAAAATTATAGTAGAAATTAGGGATTTTACATCCTACCCAACTTAAAAGAATTTCGTCCTCGAAATTAAGAATTAGGTGGGGGGTGAGAAAACACAATTGGGTATCGATGGGGAACAATCAATTACAACGTTCAATAAAACACGTCGTAGGAAATTGTGATCTAGATCATAGAAAGTATCACGGGTATCGTTAGAGGATAGTTAAGGGTCGCCAGTCGATGTTCAGAAAGATAAGGTTTAAGGAACGAAGGTAAATTAGTTAGAGATCAAGGGTTGGTGATTCCTTTGAGAAGATTGTATAGTCGTCACATGGGTTAGGAGTATGATTAAGGGAACAATTCAAGTTGCAAGGATGATTAGAGAGTTGCGATAATGAACCTAAGATCGAGGAAAAAGGGTGAGTAATTCTAAGACGAAAATATAGTAACATTGAGTGGTAGTGGTAAGTGATAGGACATGTAGAGGAAATTCAAGTATAAGCATCTTCGCCCTTCTAAAATAGGTGAAGGCCAAGCAATGTAGAGTTCAAAGACGATATTATCGAATAAGAATACGTGGTTCAAAGGCGACCAAATAATTCAAAAGAGTTGCCAAGGCAGTCGCGGATGGAATCCTAAGGGAAAAGTTCAACTACATCCCATCCACGTAGATTGATATATGAAAAAGGCGAACCAAAGTGCACTCGGTTGATCAGACCATCATGCACCGGTTCTGATTAGACAATATGTTAGTGAGCGGCCGCTCAATAGCATATGCCTTGATCAAGCTTGATAAAGAATTAGCTTGCAAATACTAGGCTATATTAGCAACATTAATCAAGGTAGTAAAAACATAGGCACGATGGTAGATGAAATAAAAACAAATATGAATAGCCTAAGAGTCATAAGAATCTAAGTCTTGTTTATTCCTATACCATCATTCTACGGTTTTATTGACCAAGGCTTGGGTGACCAAATGGGTTAAATTCCTCTAGTCTCTATGGTCTAGATGATACTATTTGTATTCCCTTAATGGTCAAGGGTGTGTCAGGTTGTGGGGTATTCTACCCAACTTAAAGAATTAAGCTAAGGATGTTTGGGACATCTAACTAGTAGGATCAATCACTAGTAAGCACTAAGGAAAGATAAGGATAATGATAGAAGGAATCAAGAAAGATGCAATCGATGAGTCAAACGGTAGTTCGAATATGGAATCGAGAAAAGAGGTCAAGTATGTGGATGAGATCCTAGACTTCTAATCCTATACGCATGCTTGCTTGGTATGGTGAAGTAACCAAACAATTTATCTTGACCTGCATGGGCCACCACAAAAACATGTAACGCCCCAGTCCCAAAATACGTAGGACTAGGAACGTAGACATGCCAGCTGTATACATACGAAGTACATAGGGCTCATATGTATACATAAGCTGTAATATGCAGTAGAAACCAAAACAACTAATCTCATCCACAAAATAAAGGAAAATAAAGAATTCATATAATCATCTATGGAAATGTATTTGTACAATATGTTGGACGGAGACAAATCTACTACCAACAATCAAGTGACGAAATACATGGAAAATAAAATAAGTTTGGCGAGCGAAGCGAAGACGATCCAATTGTAATCATCTTCGAAGAAATAGAGATGTCCATGGCTAGAATACCTGCGAAAGATAATAGCACACACCTGGCGAGATAACCAGGTCCTCAGAGGGACGTAACAAGACACATAATATCATGCCAATAACTGAATAAATAAAGCTCAACAGAAAAGTATATGTGACTACACAAATAAAGGTCCTTAACCATTCTATGTGAAAATGCACTTTGAAGACAACGTTCCACACAAGGGCTCTCGAGACTAGAAACACGGTGCGTTAGCGTTTCAACCAAGGCACTAGTGGCGTCTAGAGAAAAGTAAATGCACGACCCATTAGCACTCGAGTGAGAGCTAAGGGGCATCTAGAGAAAAATAAATGCACGACCACTAGCTCTTGGGTGAGTCACTAACGGCAGCTAGACGAAGGTAAATGCACGACACATTTGTGTTTCAACCGAGGCACTAGTGGCATCTAGAGAAGAATAAATAAATGTACGGCCACTAGCTCTCGACCGAGTCACAAATGGCAGCTAGACGAAGGTAAAGGTGTGAAAGCCCCTGCGCCTAATAACTGTCTTCACCCTCCCCATGCACTACTCGTACTGAATCCACACCACGATATTCCTAATAACCGCCAAGTCTTCTAGGCAATTATATTAGCAGTTATACCCTAACGCTCGTCCGATACGCACCGATGTACGGTCGGTACGTAAGTCCGAATCTATATGAGATACGTGACATCGTGGTACACAAGTGTCGGCCCATGAATGCGGCACAAATAAAGGTGGTCCCTTAACTCTAGGCTAAATACATAAAGAAAACTAAAATATAATAATTTGCAACTACATAGGATTTTGAAAGAACAACTTATAAGAAATAAAACATGCATGATATTGAGCAAGAAATTAAACAGTAAAGGCAAGGTGTCTTGCCTGGTGTTACACCTGGTGTGGTGCAATGATCCAACAAGTCCTGTTCTGTCCAATAGCAATGGTCGGTGCAATATGGTCCGAATTTGCGAGAAAAGATGAATCTGGAATTAGTTACGATGAAGGTTTACAGACAGTGAGGATGTGCAAAAAAAAAGTATTTATACCCCTTTGTAAAATATTCTTACAACTTGAAAATATCTTTTATTAACCAAAAATAATTTTTAATAACTACTTGAAAGTAATCTATATATACATCACAATCTTTTAGGAAACTTCATTTTTATTATATATCCATATATAAATACTCGAATAAATGGGAAAAATTATTTTTAACCTAATTTGTAAGTTCGTAAAAATATAAATTTCTTGATAGAAAATCTATATTTTATTAACTAGATAAGTATTCGAAAAATAATACTAGAATATATTTTATAATTTGAAAGCTACTATATATTTTAGTTAACAAAATTTGTATAAGAATTTAAATACTAAAAATGATAAACCATATTATTATTATTTTTTTATATACATATTTTGTAAATATTTATACCTATTCATTTCTAGCTTCGATTAAATAAGAAAATGATACCCTTAATAGAAAATAATAATAATAATAATAATAATAATAATAATAATAATAATAATAATAATAATAATAATAATAATAATAATAATAATAAAAACCAAAACACTTAAAAACTAATACTACTGGTTCATCCCCAAATTCAGTTCGGGAGAGAGAAGGATAAAGTTCGGAAGAGGCTTACCAGAGGGGGCTCCCGCGCCGGCGGCGCCTGCTCCGGCGCGGCAGAGTCGGGCGCGCGGCGGGCGGACCTGAAGGGGGAGGATGAGCGTGGAGGCGGAGGGCCGAAGGGAGTTGGCCGGTAGCGCCTGTGCGAGGCAGCCGCGAAGGGGGTTTTACTGGTGGGGATCGGCGGTGACTTCGATGCCGGCGAGGGAAGACGGGAGGACGCGGTGGAGCGGTGGCTGAACTGGCGGCGCCAGATCTGGTTGATGGTCGGCGGAGTTCGGATGCGGTGGTCGGGTGGCTCGGCGCCCTCGTGTCGGAGCGCGGCCAGGCGGCGGAAGACGTGATCGGGCGACGAGGTCCATGGAAAGGGGCAGCGGAGAAGTTAGGGTTTCGGCCAGGCGCGGAGCTGAGGTTGCGGCACGGAGGGGCGCCGGGATGAGGGTTCTCGCCTGGGAGACGGCACAGTCCACGCGTCGGCGACGGATCGAGGTGGGGTTCCGCACCGGCGGTGGCGCGGACGTTCGCCAGCGCTGTCCTGGGTTGGCGAAGGCAGGGGTGGCTGCGGGAGGCTCTCGATGGCTACTCCAGATCTGCGGGAGGCGGTTGACGGCGACCGTGGTCGTCGGGCGTGCTTGCGGCGGCTTCGGCTGACGGCGCGCTCGCGCTTGGACGGGGCTGGAGAAGTTGGGAGCGGGGATCGGCGCGGTGGACGTACGTGGAGGGCGCGGACTCCAGGCCAGGGCTGCCGTGCCCAGGCGGAGCATGGCGAGGGCAGCAGCTCGGCCGAGCGTGCACCAGCGGGGCGCTGGCTTCACCGGACACGGTGCAAGGCTGCGCGGTGCCGGTGTGGACTCGGGGCACGAAAGAGGATGACACGATACAGTAGTTTGCCGGCGATGGCGTGGTCGGGGCGGACGATACAGGTGAGGATTTCCTATTATTTTCCTTTTTGGGTTATTGATGGGATTTGGTAGTGGCGACTGTGGGGATGGCCGGAAAGGGCAGCTGGGATGTGGTATGTTTTGGGGATTTTCATTGGTGGTGATGTTGAGATGATGTCGGCGATGGTGAAGATGGTCGGAGGCCGGGAAGGGGACAAGAAACTAGGTTTAGGTTTAGGGTTAGATGATTGATGGTGTCGGGGTGTGTCCGACACGAAAAAGAAAAATTGTGTATATAAAATAGAATAAGATGTGGGAGGGAAAAACATGGACACGATGCACATGGGTGGTAGCAAATTATGGACGAGTACCTGCCTATTTATAGGATGTGGGAATTCCCAGTTGGATAGGGATTGGGATTTGATTAAATCCCCAATAGATAATATAAATTTTAATTCAAATAAATCAAATCTAAATTTAAATTAAATTCCAATTTTATTCTAGATCATCTAAACTCAATATAAATATAAATTATACCTTTAAACTTTTTAAATTAAAACCATAAAATCAAATTGAGATTTAAAATGGCCACGAAACTTTTCCAAATATATTTTCTAAAATATCAATAATAATAATTTCGAAAATAGTAAATATTTTGTAAATATCTTTTTGAATAATAAAATATTAATATCAAAAATTTTGAAAATGGAATTATATATATGAATTCAAATTTATGTACCTCATGTGCAAGAAATATTTGCATAAAAATAGTTTTCTAAATTACTATTTATAAAATCTTTCATAATGTAAAATAAAGAGTTAGAAATTTCAAATATGATGTATTTTACAACTTTAAATAATCAAAAATATTTATTATTTAAAAAAAATCGAGCTTCTAAAATAAAATGTTTTACAAAATATGTACCTCGCACATATTCGCACTCGACGAGCACTTTAAAATACGCCGTTTGCGCACAACGTACAATACGACTACGCGACGTACAATATAAAATTTTTAAATCAGTACTAAAATCGATGAAAATTTTAGTAGAAATTAGGGGTTTTACATCCTACCCAACTTAAAAGAATTTCGTCCTCGAAATTAAGAATTAGGTGGGGGGTGAGAAAACACAATTGGGTATCGATGGGGAACAATCAATTACAACGTTCAATAAAACACGTCGTAGGAAATCGTGATCTAGATCATAGAAAGTATCACGGGTATCGTTAGAGGATAGTTAAGGGTCGCCAGTCGATGTTCGGAAAGATAAGGTTTAAGGAACGAAGGTAAATTAGTTAGAGATCAAGGGTTCGTGATTCCTTTGAGAAGATTGTATAGTCGTCACATGGGTTAGGAGTATGATTAAGGGAACAATTCAAGTTGCAAGGATGATTAGAGAGTTGCGATAATGAACCTAAGATCGAGGAAAAAGGGCGAGTAATTCTAAGACGAAAATATAGTAACATTGAGTGGTAGTGGTAAGTGATAGGACAGGTAGAGGAAATTCAAGTATAAGCATCTTCACCCTTCTAAAATAGGTGAAGGCCAAGCAATGTAGAGTTCAAAGACGATATTATCGAATAAGAATACATGGTTCAAAGGCGACCAAATAATTCAAAAGAGTTGCCAAGGCAATCGCGGATGGAATCCTAAGGGAAAAGTTCAACTACATCCCATCCACGTAAATTGATATATGAAAAAGGTGAACCAAAGTGCACTCGGTTGATCAGACCATCATGCACCGGTTCTGATTAGACAATATGTTAGTGAGCGGCCGCTCAATAGCATATGCCTTGATCAAGCTTGATAAAGAATTAGCTTGCAAATACTAGGCTATATTAGCATCTTTAATCAAGGTAGTAAAAACATAGGCACGATGGTAGATGAAATAAAAATAAATACGAATAGCCTAAGAGTCATAAGAATCTAAGTCTTGTTTATTCCTATACCATCATTCTACGGTTTTATTGACCAAGACTTGGGTGACCAAATGGGTTAAATTCCTCTAGTCTCTATGGTCTAGATGATACTATTTGTATTCCCTTAATGGTCAAGGGTGTGTCAGGTTGTGGGGTATTCTACCCAACTTAAAGAATTAAGCTAAGGATGTTTGGGACATCTAACTAGTAGGGTCAATCACTAGTAAGCACTAAGGAAAGATAAGAATAATGATAGAAGGAATCAAGCAAGATGCAATCGATGAGTCAAACGGTAGTTCGAATAAGGAATCGAGAAAAGAGGTCAAGTATGTGGATGAGATCCTAGACTTCTAATCCTATACGCAGGCTTGCTTGGTACGATGAAGTAACCAAACAATTTATCTTGACCAGCATGGGCCACCACAAAAACATGTAACGCCCCAGTCCCAAAATACGTAGGACTAGGAACGTAGACATGCCAGCTGTATACATACGAAGTACATAGGGCTCGTATGTATACATAAGCTGTAATATGCAGTAGAAACCATAACAACTAATTTTATCCACAAAATAAAGGAAAATAAAGAATTCATATAATCATCTATGGAAATATATTTGTATAATATGTTGGGCGGAGACAAATCTACTACCAACAAGCAAGTGATGAAATACATAGAAAATGAAATAAGTTTGGTGAGCGAAGCAAAGACGATCCAATTACAATCATCTTCGAAGAAATAGAGATGTCCATGGCTAGAATACCTGCGAAAGATAATAGCACACACCTGGCGAGATAACCAGGTCCTCAGAGGGTCGTAACAAGACACATAATATCATGCCAATAACTGAATAAATAAAGCTCAACAGAAAAGTATATGTGACTACACAAATAAAGGTCCTTAACCATTCTATGTGAAAATGCACTTTGAAGACAACGTTCCACACAAGGGCTCTCGAGACTAGAAATACGGCGCGTTAGCATTTCAACCAAGGCACTAGTGGCGTCTAGAGAAAAGTAAATGCACGGCCCATTAGCACTCGAGTGAGAGCTAAGTGGCATCTAGAGAAAAATAAATGCACAACCACTAGCTCTTGGGTGAGTCACTAACGACAGCTAGACGAAGGTAAATGTACGGCACATTTGTGTTTCAACCGAGGCACTAGTGGCATCTAGAGAAGAATAAATAAATGCACGGCCGCTAGCTCTCGACTGAGTCACAAATGGCAGCTAGACGAAGGTAAAGGTATGAAAGCCCTTGCGCCTAATAACTGTCTTCACCCTCCCCATGCACTACTCGTGCTGAATCTACACCACGATATTCCTAATAACCGCCAAGTCTTCTAGGCAATTATATTAGCAGTTATACCCTAACGCTCGTCCTGTACGCACCGATATACGGTCGGTACGTAAGTCCGAATCTATATGAGACACGTGACATCGTGGTACACAAGTGTCGGCTTATGAATGCGGCACAAACAAAGGTGGTCCCTTAACTCTAGGCTAAATACATAAAGAAAACTAAAATATAATAATTTATAACTACATAGGATTTTGAAAGAACAACTTATAAGAAATAAAACATGCATGATATTGAGCAAGAAATTAAACAGTAAAGGCAAGGTGTCTTGCCTGGTGTTACGCCTGGTGTGGTGTAATGATCCAACAAGTCATGTTCTGTCCAATAGCCATGGTCGGTGCAATATGGTCCGAATTCCCGAGAAAAGATGAATCTGGAATTAGTTACGATGAAGGTTTACAGACAGTGAGGATGTGCAAAAAAAAGTATTTATACCCCTTTGTAAAATATTCTTACAACTTGAAAATATCTTTTATTAACCAAAAATAATTTTTAATAACTGCTTGAAAGTAATCTATATATACATCACAATCTTTTAGGAAACTTCATTTTTATTATATATCCATATATAAATACTCGAAGAAATGGGAAAAATTATTTTTAACCTAATTTGTAAGTTCGTAAAAATATAAATTTATTGATAGAAAATCTATATTTTATTATCTAGATAAGTATTCGAAAATAATACTAGAATATATTTTATAATTTGAAAGCTACTATATATTTTAGTTAACAAAATTTGTATAAGAATTTAAATACTAAAGATGATAAACCATATTATTTTTTTTTTTATATACATATTTTGTAAATATTTATACCTATTCATTTCTAGCTTCGATTAAATAAGAAAATGATACCCTTAATAAAAAAAATAATAATAATAAAAAAAATAATAATAATAAAAATAATAATAATAATAAAAATAATAATAATAATAATAATAATAATAATAATAATAATAATAATAATAATAATAAGGGTAATAATAATAAAAACAATAATAATAATAAAAACAGTAATAATAGTAATTGTAATAATAATAATAATAATAATAATAATAATAATAATAATAATAATAATAATAATGATAAGAATAATTAAAACCAAAACACTTAAAAACCAATACTACTGGTTTATCCCCAAATTCAGTTCGGGAGAGAGAAGGATAAAGTTCGGGAGAGGCTTACCAGAGGGGGCTCCGGCGCCGGCGGCGCCTGCTCCGGCGCGACAGAGTCGGGCGCACGTCGGGCGGACCTAAAGGGGGAGGATGAGCACGGAGGCGGAGGGCCGAAGGGAGTTGGCCGGTAGCGCCTGCGCGAGGCAGCCGCGAAGGGGGTTTTACTGGTGGGAATCAGCGGAGACTTCGACGCCGGCGAGGGAAGACGGGAGGACGCGGTGGAGCGGTGGCTGAAATGGCGGCGCCAGATCTGGTTGATGGTCGACGGAGTTCGGATGCGGTGGTCGGGTGGCTCGGCGCCCTCGTGTCGGAGCGCGGCCAGGCGGCGGAAGACGTGATCGGGCGGCGAGGTCCACGGAAAGGGGCGACGAAGAAGTTAGGGTTCCGGCCAGGCACGGAGCAGAGGTTGCGGTACGGAGGGGCGCCAGGATGAGGGTTCTCGCCTGGGAGACGGCGCAGTCCACGCGTCGTCGACGGATCGAGGTGGGGTTTCGCACCGGCGGTGGCGCGGAGGTTCGCCAACGCTGTCCTGGGTTGGCGGAGGCAGCGTGGCTGCAGAAGGCTCTCGATGGCTACTCTAGATCCGCGGGAGGCGATTGACGGCAACCGTGGTCGTCGGGCATGCTTTCGGCTCCTTCGGCTGACGGCGCGCTCGTGCTTGGACGGGGCTGGAGAAGTTGGGAGCGGGGATCGGCACGGTGGACGCACGTGGAGGGCGCAGACTCCAGGCCAGGGCTGTCGTACCCAGGCGGAGCATGGCGAGGGCAGCAACTCGGCCGAGCGTGCACCAGCGGGGCGCTGGTTCACCGGACACGGTGCAAGGCTGCGCGGTGCCGGTGTGGACTCGGGGCACAGAGAAGGATGACACGATACAGTAGTTTGCCGGCGATGGCGTGGTTGGGGCGGACGACACAGGTGAGGGTTTCCTATTATTTTCCTTTTGGGTTGTTGATGGGATTTGGTAGTGGCGACTGTGGGGATGGCCGGAAAGGGCAGCTGGGATGTGGTATGTTTTGGGGATTTTCATTGGTGGTGATGTTGAGATGATGTTGGCGATGGTGAAGATGGTCGGAGGCCGGAAAGGGGACAAGAAACTAGGTTTAGGTTTAGGGTTAGATGATTGATGGTGTCGGGGTGTGTCCGACACGAAAAAGAAAAATTGTATATGTAAAATGGAATAAGATGTATGAGGGAAAAATATGGACACCATGCACGTGGGTGGTAGCAAATTATGGACGAGTACCTGCCTATTTATAGGATGTGGGAATTTCCAGTTGGATAGGGATTGAGATTTGATTAAATCCCCAATAGATAATATAAATTTTAATTCAAATAAATCAAATCTAAATTTAAATTAAATTCTAATTTAATTCTAGATCATCTAAACTCAATATAAATATAAATTATACCTTTAAACTTTTTAAATTAAAACCATAAAATCAAATTGAGATTTAAAATGGCCACGAAAATTTTTCAAATATATTTTCTAAAATATCAATAATAATAATTTCGAAAATAGTAAATATTTTATAAATATCTTTTTGAATAATAAAATATTAATATCAAAAATTTTGAAAATGGAATTATATATATGAATTCAAATTCATGTACCTCATGTGGAAGGAATATTTGCATAAAAATAGTTTTCTAAATTACTATTTATAAAATCTTTCATAATGTAAAATAAAGAGTTAGAAATTTCAAATATGATGTATTTTACAACTTTAAATAATCAAAAATATTTATTATTTATTATTTAAAAAAATTGAGCTTCTAAAATAAAATGTTTTACAAAATATGTACCTCACACATATTCGCACTCGACGAGCACTTTAAAATACGCCGTTTGCGCACAACGTACAATACGACTACGCGACGTACAATATAAAAATTTTAAATCTGTACTAAAATCGATGAAAATTATAGTAGAAATTAGGGGTTTTACATTAGTTTTGATATTTACTAAAATAATTTCCTATGTGGCATTTTATCGAACACCCATTTAAAAATACCGATACGTGTCCGATACGGACACGAAATGGACACGATTTCCTACCAAACTTGGGCTACACCTAGGGGAACCCTAAATGAATGCATCTATGGGAAGAAATCATGAATTTATTAGGGTTTGTAGGGTTTTACCTATTGAGAGTTCAAACTCAATGAAAAGGGTCCCGAAATGAGAAGTTTCCTTCCTCGAGCGATGTCCAAACGCGCTCCACTTCTTGCAAGCAAGCCTCTACTAGCCTCTACTGGTGTCCCTCATGTTCACTCATGTATATCATGTTCAACCCAAGCCAGTTACATGCCATCTCGTACTCTAAATCACTAGTCACTTACAGTTCTTACTTATCATGTATATATTTTCAGTTATCAAATATCTCTCATGTTTTCATGTACATCTTCTTACAACGTTTCATGTATCTTACTCTATTGCTTGTTTTATATTTTTTGCCATGATATGAACTGCATAAGATGTATTGTGCTCGCTTCCGTCCTGACTGGACCTGTTAAAAATATTACAGATGATACCGAGGACTTCTACCCAACCTACTATGGAGTCCATCTAGACGACACTTGTGAGTTGGACCCATAGGAGGATCCAGCTCTAGCTGAGGACGTCATCCATACTGCTTAGACTAGATTAGCTAGGCTTTATCTTATTTCTTATGTCATTTGTTTTGACTTTAGAGTTGTATTATTTTCTGAATGTTTGTGATGTTGTGTCGTTTAGACACTTAGACTTTCCTTCGGTTTTTATGTTCTCTTTGAGATTTCATATTTATCATATCGTGCTATTTCCATCTCTAGATTTGTGATTGAGTTGTACCTTATGTGATTTGTCCTCCGTTCGGAGAGTATATTATGTTGTATTTAGTTTGTGATAGTGACCTAGGACAGCATTCTACCATCGATACTGCAGCGTAGGCTGGACGTACCCACTTCTCGTGCCCCTACTGTCACGACCCGCACCCACTTTTCGGATGCAAGCTTGTGAGCAAGCCAGCTACACATCAAGCGGACTCCAGCCCGACTCGAATACGTAAATGCTGTCAAGGCTATGGTATACTGCCAAATCATGACAAAAAAAATCTATATCTCAATCCACAATAAGAGTATTAAACATGAATGAACACTATGGGTCGCGGTCTGCAGCCCACTAGCATATATGTCCGATAAGACTCCAAAAATATAGCAAGAGTCTCTAAACAGAATCAATAAGCAGGATATCTCATGATAAGGACCGTAAAGCACGAAAGGATAACAATGTAATAACGATACCTGAATCCCACAAGCGTATCATCACATTCGCCATCCAGAACTACTAGCTAACTCCATGCAATCACTAAACCTGAAGAGATCATCAGGTCCTCAGGGGACATAGCAAGATACATAAAAACATGCATATCTAGCAGTTTATCATGCAATAAAGAAAATACTGGAAATAAATGGGAAAAGTCCAATCAACACGAAAATACGACTATACACGACTAGAAGGACCACTACGCATAAACAAACTGCTGGAGAAGAACAAGAGAACACGATATCACGATGTCAATAGATAACCAATCGAATACTCAAACCCTCGCCCCTAGTATGGACTCGTAGGTTTGAACAGATAACTACTAACCCATGCCCTAGTGTGGACTCGCAGGTTAGCTTCAGGAAATCACCCTCGCCTATAGTGTGGACTCGCAGGTGCGGACAGATAACTATTAACCCTCGTCCCTAGTGTGCACTTGCAGGTTAGCTTCAGGAATCAAGATACAGATAACTACTAACCCTCGCCCCTAGTGTGGACTCGCAGGTTAGCTTCACAAAATCAAGATACAAATAACTACTAACCTCGCCCCTAGTGTGGACTCGTAGGTTAGCTTCAAGAATTCAAGGTACATCAGTTCTGTTATGACTTATTCATCCTATGACACGATACGACTTATTCCAAGTACAGGTGATGACACGACACGACCCAATCAAGATACACGAGAGAACCAATCCAATATGAACCACAAAATTAACTATAAATAAGGACTATATATATACTAGCATGCACGATGTACAAATCACATATCAATAACCAACCAGTAAAACTATATAATAACAGAAATATGCATGTAAATAAACTGTAGAGGGAGGCAATGTATCTTGCCTGGTGGTGGCACGAAGAACCAACAATAACTGTCAACTGCTAAGCCATAGAGTCCAAATCATCACAACTGTCTCCAAAAGCTAAAACAGACATTGCCAATATTTTTAGAATAGTCAAATTAGCTAGGATTGCCTATCTTTAAGTCCAATTCTAGACACAGGAGCAAAACGATAATTTCGGATCAAAACGGTGTCCGCCGTTGGACCCGCTTTGCACCGAAAAGTGTGCCAGGGTCAATGGTCTCTAAAGTCGTCAAACTACATGTCTACGGATCCGGTTTGATGATACGAACCCAATGGTATGTCCAATTTTGGATTCCGGTGGGCCGTGCACAAAATCGCCCGTTGAATCGAATCGTGGGGACCGTAAAACGATGATTCGATCAACTGTCTCAGAATCGGACCAAACTTGGCATACAAGACCAGAAAAACGATACGGTCCTGTTGGCGTAAGTTTCGTCTCGATCTGACGAACGTGCACAAAGTAATTAGAAAATTTGCACAAAGACCGATACGGTAAATTTTGACAGATACGCATCAAATTTGTCGCGCACACGCAACCAATTTAAATTTCATCGAAGTCCATAGGTCCACGAAGCCGTTACACACCTTTTGATGCTTTCGGTTCACGACCACGTCGCCCGGATTGGCGGGACGCACGTCGTATCGAAGGAATTTTCTGGATTTTAGAGTTTTTGAGAAAGGTTTTTCTTGATTTTTTCTATGATTTCCTTTACTGGATACACAACTAGAGATTAAACCAATAATGGGGTTTCCATCTTCTATAGGTTGTCTATAGGTCTGTTCAAATAGATTTCAAAAATTCGTCATGGATTAGCAGATATTTATCTTTCAATCCGCGTGTCTGGGTCAAATTTGTTCTACTCATTGGACTGGTTTTTCATGGTTTTATGATTCAATTTCTTCTCGAATCCCATCCAGTTCAGTATGAACCAGATAGCAGGGCTCCTAGATGGTTATATAGGCTCTCCAAAACAATTTATGGTTCGTAAAATGATCAAGTATCGAGGGAGGAGACTTACTGCAAAGTCGGGGCTTCGCCGTCAGGACTGCTGTGGTTGCGGTTTCAATCCCGCGCGCGCGCACTGCCTCCGGCGGCTCCGTCCGTGCGTGGCGGTTGCTACGGCGGCAGGTAGCTGCGCAAGCGACTGGGGAGGTAGGAGAATAGAGGAGGAGGCGTTAGGGTTTTGTTCTCGAGAGATTCCTCTCTTTTAATAATCGGGATGTCAGTGGAAGTTCGGTTCAGCCTGGCTCTGTTTGGCCGAGCAGGTTTCTGTGGGTAGTTTAGGCTGGGCTGGTTCGCTATGGGCCTGGGCTCGGCTGAGCTAGCTTGGCCTGCATGCTGCTGCTTGGTTTATTTGGGCTGGGCTGGGTCTTCCAACTGTTGGGCTCCCTCTCTCTCTCTCTCTCTATATATATATATATATATATATATATATATCCTATACATACATGCCATACATTAATATAAGCTACAAAAATATAACTTATATTTGCATATGAATAAATATAATGATATGTACATATATACCATAAATACAAATACGAGTAATAAATGTTAAGTATAGTCAATATTTATAATATAGAATTCATAATTTATATACTAATCTTTATGTAAATAATCAAAATTACATAGCCAGAATATATATATATATATATATATATATATATATATATATATATATATATATATATATATATATATATATATATATATATAAGTCCTAATATATATATCAGGAATATACTTATATATATGCACACAAATATATATATAGCCTACATAAATTCCACATCCAAAATATATGTTAAGGAAATATTCACTGTACATTCAATAAGCATCAATTCTATATGGCAAGCATATATAATATAACAGTCTTTTCTAAAAGGCCTACTAGGTCACTAATCAATTTAAAAAGGCTAATCTGTACATCCACATGGACATCCTTAGACGCTCTACCCCTCCACATGTGCTTGGCCTTGGTTCGGATTCAGTCCGGGCTAAAATGGCACAACCAGGTCACTTGAAAATCTATATTCTTAATTAATAAATAATTAAATTATTTATAGGGGTCAAGCCGCAACTTGGCCTAGTTTTCCTAGTTAGGGCATTACTATGGTTTGGCTTTCCCTACCAGGACTAATACACTAGTCAAAGCACGCCACTGCACTATCCGTGCCATGATTCCTAGTCACCTTGTACTCTAAAACTCTACCATGGCTAAAGACATCTACTGTAATAATTAATTAAAATAATTATTTATAAAATTCTAAAAATCACCATTTAAATCAAATAAATAATAAAAAAATATTTTTTAAAAATTTTCGGGAAGGGGAGCTACACCTACACTGGGTCTGGGTCGTGACAGCATAAGCAGCATCTCCGAGTGGTCCTTCAGATTCTCAGAGAGCACCAGTTGTACGCGAAGTTCAGTAAGTGCGAGTTTTGGCTTGACCGCATATTGTACTTGGGTCACATCATCACCAGAGGTGGAGTAGAAGTGGACCTCCAAAAGATAGTGGCTATAGAGTCATGGCCAGTACCGGGTACAATCGCCGAGGTTCGTAGTTTCCTTAGATTGGCCGACTATTACCGGCAATTTGTTTCAGACTTTGCTTAGATTTCAGCACCCATGACTCAATTGACCCTCAAAGATGTGCAGTTTGCTTGGACATCAGAGTGTCAGAGTTCATTTGAGAAGTTGAAGCGAGGCTTGATGACGGCACACGTTCTCACGCTTCCAGATGGGACTGGAGGATTTTCAGTCTATTGTGACGCTTCCGACAAGGGATTAGGATGTGTCTTGATGCAGCATGGTAAGGTAGTAGCTTATGCATCACGTCAGCTTCATGATCATGAGAGGAATTATCTAACCTATGACTTGGAGTCGACAGCGGTAGTTTTTGCACTTAAGCTATCGAGACATTACCTGTATGGAGATCGGGTGGAGATTTTCACCGACCACAAGAGTCTTAAGTTTGTGTTTACTCAGAAGGATCTTAACATGCGTCAGAGGAGATGGCTAGAGCTACTTGTGGATTATGACATCAATATACAGTATCATCCTGGGAAGGCCAACGTAGTAGCAGATGCATTGAGCAGAAGAGCTGGAGTTTATTTCCTAACAGCGCAACCAGAGTTATTAGCAGACCTTTAGAAGATGGGGATAGAGATAGTTCTCCCTACCAATGTGGCATTGATGGACAGCATGCAAGTTCAGTCCATCATAGTTGAGAGGATCAAGATAGCTCAATCAGTAGATTCCAAGCTATAGTGGCTCAGGCCAGAATGTGAAGCAGGATGAAGACCCGAGTTATGCATTCACAAAGATGGTACACACCGTCATGGCAGGCGTCTTTGTGTACCTAATGGTGATATCAGACAGGAGATCATGACAGAGGTTCACAGTTCTCAGTATTCAATTCATCTCGGTGGCACGAAGATGTAACGAGACATCCGTCAGTATTTCTAATAGAATGGCATGAAGAGGGAGATAGCCCGGTTTGTCTTCCAATGTTTAGTTTGCCAATAAGTTAAAGCTGAACACCAGAGACCAGCTGGACTTCTTCAACCATTATCGATCCCGATGTGGAAGCGGGAGCATATAACCATGGACTTTGTAACTGGGTTACCTAAATCACCGGCTGGCAGGGATACTATATGGGTTATCGTTGATCGTCTCACAAAGGTAGCTCATTTTTTTCCCTTCAGAATTGGTCATTCGACGGATCAGCTAGCAGAGATGTACCTCAGGTAGATTGTCAGATTGCATGGAGTGCCAGTTAGTATCATATCAGATAGTGCCAGTTAGTATCATATCAGACAGAGATTCAAGATTCATATCGCACTTTTGACGGAGTCTTCAAGAGTGTTTGGGGACTCGTCTCAAGTTCAGTTCAGCATATCATCCGCAGACAGATGGTCAGTCAGAACGCATGATTCAGACTCGTGAAGATATGTTGCGATCTTGTACGCTGGACTTCGGTAGTTCGTGGGAAGATCACCTGCACCTAGTAGAGTTCTCCTATAACAACAGTTTTCAGGCCAGTATTCAGATGGCACCCTTTGAGGCATTGTACGACAGGAAGTGTAGATCTTCTTTAGCCTGGGATGATGTGGGCGAGAGACAGATGCTTGGTCCAGAGGTGATTATGCAGACTATCGTGGGGGTCAGATAAGTCAGAGATCATCTTCGAGTTGCGCAAGATCGCCAGCGCCATTGGGCCAATTCTCATCGGCATCCCCTTGAGTTTTCAGTCGGCGACCACGTGTTCCTTAGGATCTCGTCTACCCGTGGCGTTATTCGATTCGGCATACGGGGAAAGCTTAGTCCTAGGTATATAGGGTCGTTTGACATCCTTGAGTGAGTAGGTGATATGTCCTATCGTCTCGCTCTTCCGCCGTCGTTACGTGAGGTACATAACGTGTTCCATATAACCCAATTGCGACGGTATATCCCGAATCTAAGCCATATCCTTGATCATTCGGAATTGGTTGTTGGTACCAGCCTTTCATATAAAGAAAGGTCCGTATCCATATTGGACTGGAGAGAGGAGGTACTCAAGAACAAGACTATTAGTTTAGTCTGTATTTCTTGGGGTCACCACTCTTTAGGTGAGTCTACGTGGGAGTGTGAGGATGATATCCGCTCGCGATATCCACACCTGTGTGACTCGTAAGGTATAATGTCTTCCTTATGCCTTATGCTTTTAAATTTCTCGCTTGCATGAATGATTGCTTGATTGGTTGCTAGTCGTAGATTGCTTGTGCTTTAGTATAGCTTGTCCCGATATCTCTAGCCTCTTGATTAAATTCCGAAGATGAAATTCTTTTAAGGTGGGTAGAGTTGTCACTCCCGTTTTTTGTTATACGTATTTCCGTATGCGTATACGAGATCTCTAACGTTTGTCAGGTGACCCGTAATTGGACTTGACTTGCTAGCCTAGTCTTGGTTGGTCATGACTTGGCTTGGTTTATTTTGGTTTGCCTTGGTTTGAAAGGACTTGGTTCATTATGAGAAAACCCTCCCCCTTTAAAGCCCAGCCACCCTTATTTCTCTCTCTTCATTATTACTTCTTCTTCTTCCTCCAATACTCTCCTACCAACCTAGAGAGCTTAGGCAAGTGCAACTTGCTTCATGATGGATCTTCCATTTTATTGTTATCTTCTTCTCTACAAAATTCTAAGCATCTTTAGAACTTGGAATTTTTGGTTTGGACGGATGGATTTTTGTAGATATAAGTTTATGGCCTTTTCAGTTTTCTTTGGTTTTGATCTACCAAACTTCATTATTTTCAAGTTTTGAATGTTCTATATTGTAGAGAATTCGATTTTATCCAAAATGGACCTTTAAAAAGTTAGATTTTGACTTGTTTTGAGGAAATTATGGCCAAAATAAGATTTGGACATCTTCTACGTTCATCTGACCTGGTTCTGGCAGGGACGATAAATAGTGCCAGTCCGTATAGCTGCATAGTACCTGGTCATATAGTTCCAGTCCGCATAGATGCATAGTACCTGGCCGCATAGTGCCATTCTGCATAGCTGCATAATGCCAGGCTGCATAGTGTCTGGTCGCATAGATTCATAGTGCCTGGCCGCATAGTGCCGTATAGTGCCTATTTTGGCTGTTTTATGTCCTAATTGGCTGATTTGTGGCCAGAGTTTCTTCCAACTCCTAACATGAAAGTTGTAGATCTTTTTTTTGCCTCAAGAATATGTTACTAGCTATTTTATGTGAGTTTCTCTCATTCTTGATAATATAGCAATAATGACACGATAGTGGCCTGTCGTGGCACACTCTTGACAAGCAACCTTGGTATGATAATGACATGATAGTGGCCCTTCGTGGCGCACTCTTGACAAGTAAACATGACATGTAATCTTGAATTCTGTTGCGACGACTATCTCGACCTGCTAAGTAATAACTCGTCCTGACATCGTGGATGATTGTTCTTGAATGTGCTCGTATAAGCTACCGGTCTCGTCTTGCATCATGTCTAGGATATGGGTTCATGGTTACCACGGTCAGGGATTTATAACTGAATATGACTAGGTTAATGACTAGATTGATCAAATAGTTCATGAAAAGATTTCTCAGTCACATGCAGTCCCTTTATCTGGGAGCTCAAGTGGACTTGTAGCCTGCCGACGAGTAGGGCACATTATCAGCACACTGTCATGTGTTGCACCATTCAAGTCACCTAAGGGTACATTTGTCTTCCGGGTGATGTACCCACACACTCTCTCAACCCGCAACCGGATAACCTGGATTTAGTCTGCAGGGCTTGTGACTGCTGGAACATCTCATTGCATCTTGTTAGTAACTAGGCTTGTGATAACCCTAGTTAGTTAAAGTATCAAGTCGTACTCTTTGCTTGGCCGTGAATGTTGGATGTAGTCCAATCCTGTCTAGTCTTGTCTAGATCCAGTATATTGCTAATTTAGGACATGCTTGTTCATGCTTTACTTTTGGTAATAAATGATTAGGGACTTAGTTCTGTTCAGGTGAAGGGTGCCAATTCTATTTCCCGTTATACGTATTTTTTCAGGATACGTATACGGATTTCTGACAACTGTCAGGTGCCCCGTATTTCGACTTATCTTGCTTAGCTTAGCCTTGGTTTAATCTTGACTTGATTGGTTTAACTTGGTTCGTTTTGGAGTTGGCTTGGTTTATTCTTGGTTGGTTCATCATGGAGAGAACCCCCTACCTACCACCATCCCCCTTTATAAGCCCACCCACTTTTCTCTCTCCTCATTATTCTCCATAACTCTTCTTCCTTCTCCATTAAAACCTCTCCCCCTCCCTAGGCATGTGCAACTTGCTTCCACAAGAGAACCCATTTTATTGTTCCATTAGCTTCTTCTCATGTTTTTAAGACACATTAGAACTTGTCATTTTCTATTTTGAAGCTTTGATTTTTGTAGATCTAGAAATTGGTCATTTTTGGATTTTGGTGGTTTTGATCTATCAAACTTCTTTATTCTCAAGTTTTGAGGGTTCCATGTTGATGAGAATTTCATTCTATCCAATTTTGACCTTTAAAAAGTTGGATTTGGACTTGTTTTGACCAAGTTAGGGACTTTTGAAGTTATGGGTTCAACCATGGAATTCCTGCTGATTTGGAGAAGACAGTGAGCAGTGTGCGCCAGCTTTTTAGCTTGCGTCACTGTGTTGCGCGCGCTCCTTAGCGCGGCGCAGCCTGACCCAATGTGCGCGCTCCTTAGCGCGACGCAACCTGAGTCAGGCGCAACCTGAGTCAGGCGCAACCTAGCCTCGCGCAGTCTAGTGCCTGGCGCAACTTGACTTGGCCCGACTCGTTCTGTCGCAACTTGACCCGACCTTGGCACCCCTATTCTCCTGGCGCAACTTGGCTAATGCCACTTATTGGCCATGGTACCCCTTGTCCCTCCCCCTTGAGCGCATGATGTCCCCAGTTTTCCCCTTTTTATGATTTTTGCACCCATTTTATATCCTTACGCCTTTTGATATGAACTCGATATGAACACAATGTGTGCTTGATAAGCAATATTGACATGATAATCTGACACGGCATGATAAGTAACTTGATAAGACATGTATAATCTGGATAGTGGCCCGTCGAGGCGCACTCCTGACAAGTAATCTTGACAAGTAACAAGTAACCTAACATGATAATCTCGATATGTCTTGCTAAGTAAATCTTGTCTTGACACCGTGGGTGTTTGTGCTTGTATAATCTACATGTCTCGTCTTGCATCATGTCTAGGATATTAATTCCTGATTTCCACGGCCAGGGATTCATACTGAATCTGACTAGGATAATGACTAGAGTGATCAAGTAGTTCATGAAGAGATTTCCCAGCTACAGGCAGTCCCGTTATCTGGGCGCCTTTAATTGGACTTGTAGCCTGCCGTCGAGTAGGGCACATTTCCAGCACACTGTCATGTGTTGCACCTCTAAGTCACCTAATCCAACTCTCTCAACTTGTGACCAGATAACCTGGATTAAGACTGCAGGACTTGTGGCTGTCGGAATATCTCAATGCATCTTGTTAGTAACTAGGTTTGTGATAACCTTAGTTAGTTAAAGTATCAAGCCGTACTCATTGCTTGGCCGTGATTGATGGATGGAGTCTTGTCTAGTCTTGTCTAGATCCAGTACATGGCTATCTCATGACATGCTTGTTTTTGCTTTACTTTATCGATAATTGGTTAGAGACTAAGTTCTGTTCAGGTAAAGGGTTACAACCCCGGTCCTTGTGTGGTTTACGGGTTGTAACTTGGTCACCGGAATAGTCCGTTAGTCATCTTATCGTTTATCACCCTGCTTTCTCTAACTCATGTCTTTCATTATCCTTTATGTATCATGTGCTTATATGCTGGTTTTAGTTCTTAAGTGAAGCCTCCTATGTGGCACTTGCTCTTTCTGGGGTCTGACCCAGCTGGTTTTGTATGGCCAGATTTTGGAGTAGCTCCCGAGGATCTCCCTGTCTTCCAGCCAGATGGTGACCACTAGGCGCAACCCTGGCAACGAATGGGTTCTTATTTTGCTCTTCCACTCTCTTGTAAAAATATTCTTTTGAGGCGTTTAGCCGCCGAGCAAGTGTTAGCTCGTTTGCAACTTTACTCACTGTCTGCCTACGGGCTGTAACATAATTGACAAATCCTAGGGTTGATCATGTATGACTGAAACTCTTGCTAGTCTTCACATTTTGTACGACTTGCTTCATGATCATCTGAATATGTGATGTTTGGGACGCCTTACTTTGTATGTCTGATGATCTAACATCTTGTAACATTTACTTACTTGCTTGAGATTGAGACAATAGGCTTGTTCATGACCATAAGAGACTGTTGGCTTGTAGATAAACCCTCATGCATCTAGACAGCCGTGACCGTATATCGAGGTAGATTATACTTCAACGTACGTAGCTGGCTGTGTCTGTCCCCCGCTCTCCAGTATTCTGGTTTTGGGGCGTGACACGGTTTAAGTGGTAGCCCATGCAGGTCTTGTAAATCAAGATGTGCGAGGGTTTCACTGAATAGATGTCTCAATCAGCACTCGCCCTTGACCTCTACTCGTGTCTTCTAATCTTTTCGAAATCTTGACCTGATCACATGTTTATATCCTCGATCCATCATGGTCCTTCCTTATTGTTCCTCATGTCGTTTCTTCAGCGGCATTGTTCCTAGTCCTACCGATCAGCAAGGCGGAGCACCTCCAGTGGACCAGCAGCAACCTGGAGACCAAGCCCAGCACTCTGGAGCGGCCTCCCGAGTCATACATTCCGGGGATCCAGAGCCCCCAGTTCAGCCAGTCCAGCCTGCAGAGCCTGATAATGGAACCCTGGTGGGTCTCATCAGAGAATTGCTTGCATCTCAAAATCGTCGGGGTGAAGCCCTGCACCAGACAGTACAAGATGCCATGGGCAGAGTTGGTTACCCAGGGAACAACACGGCCAACAGCTTCAAGCGTCTGAACCCTCCTTTCTTTGACGGCACAGAAGATGCTATTGCTGCTGATGCTTGGCTTCAGGACACAGAGGTTATCCTGGAAGCAGCTAGGATTCCTGAGAATGAGAAGGTGGCCGTTGTGCGCCTGCAGTTGTTAGACTTAGCCCGCAGCTGGTGGGCGATGCTAGCAGTTGGATTACCGACGCCTGTCTCATGGGCGGTGTTCAGCAATAAGTTCCAGACGAAGTACTTCGATGCAGTAGCTCGGTATGATCTGCAGACCAGATTCAGTAATCTCAAGCAGATGGGAAGGACGGTCGATGGATATACGGCCGAGTTTTCTAGGCTTAGTCGGTTCGCTCCCACCTTGGTGGCAACCGAATTGGACCGAGCCCAGCGATTCCAGCAGGGACTCCACCTAGAGATCATTCTAGCAGAAGAGCAGTTCGAGCACCAGACATTTGATGCCGTCTTGCGAGCAGCGAAGAGGCATGAATATACTTCTCAGAGGATAGTGGACCGAACCGGAAGTAGAAAGAGGTCCCATGGGCAGATGAGTTTGTCCTCGGCACCAGCCCCAGCAGCTAGGGCTTTGACGATTGGAGCTCCTAGGAGGGCGACCACAGTTTTGTCGGTTCAGCACTCGACGCCGGCGTATCCTCAGCAACAGAAGCAGAAGCAGTCTTCCATAATGGGCTGCACTCATTGTGGAAAGCCAGGGCACGTAGTATCAGAGTATCGCAGAGCACATGGATTGTGCTTGGCTTGTGGGGTACCGGATCACAAGATAGGGTCCTGTCCGAATAGAGCCAGTTCGTCGTCGTCAAACCTAACCAGTCCTTCGGTTAGGGATCCAGCACCAGTGCAGCAGTATCAGCCTCCGAGGCCATTGCCGCCTCAGGCTCAGCAGTATGCCTAGGTTCAGATTCAGAACAGGCAGAGAGGTCACCAGCAGAGGGGACCAGCACCAAGAGGACAAGGTCAGGCTATGGCTCTGACCGTAGCAGAAGAGTTAGCTTCAGGTGAGGTGGTGGCAGGTACCATTCTCGTCAACTCTTTTCCAGCATCAGTATTATTTGATTCGGGTGCATCGTATTCATTTCTGTCTGCACGATTCGCAACACGGATAGGACTGGAGCCCGAGTTATTATCAGTAAGACTCAATATACTTACTGGTAACGGTCTTATAGGGGTAGATAGAGTTTATTCCTCGTGTCGAATCGTAGTTAGCGGTAGAGAGTTTCTCGCTAGATTGATAGAATTTCCGATGGCCGACTATGATGTTTTCCTAGGAATGGATTGGTTGAAGGATCAATACGCAAGAATAGACTGCCATATTGGCAGAATTATTTTTGATATTCCAAGCGAACCAGAGTTTTTATTTTCTAAAGGCGAAGTAGAACCTTCTCCACCAGTATTGTGGATGGCAGTAGCAGAAGCAGTTCAATTTCCCAGAGTAGTAGAAGAGTTTCCTGATGTGTTTTCCGAAGAGCTTCCAGGTATGCCACCGGAGATAGAGATATAGTTCACTATCGACTTGATTCCAGGGACGGCACCAGTGTCAGAGAGAGTCTACAGGATGGCACCTTCAGAATTAGAGATCTTGTATAAAATGATTGAAGAACTCAGAACCAAGGGATTCATTCGTACTAGTGGATAACCTTGGGGAGCCCCGATGCTTCTTATGAAGAAGAAGGATGGTACGTCAAGATTATGTATTGATTATCGTACCTTGAACTCTGTAACAATAAAGAACAGATATCCTTTACCAAGGATAGATGATTTATTTGATCAACTCAGTGGGGCAGCAGTATTCTCGAAGATTGACTTGCGGTCAGGGTACCATCAGATCAGAGTCATAGAGCAAGACATCCCGAAGACAACATTCAGATCAAGATATGGACATTGGGAGTTCCTTGTTATGCCATTTGGAGCGACCAATGCGCCAGCGGTATTCATGGATCTCATGAATCGTATCTTCATGCCTTATTTGGATCAGTTTGTGATAGTGTTCATAGACAACATCTTAGTCTATAGCAAGAGCGAGGCAGAGCATGAGCAACATTTTCGTATAGTTTTTCAGATTCTTAGGGAGCACCAGTTGTACGCGAAGTTCAGTAAGTACGAATTTTGGCTTGATCGCATTTCGTACTTAGGTCACATCATCACCAGAGGTGGAGTGGAAGTTGACCCCCAGAAGATATTGGCCATAGAGACGTGGCCAGCACCTAACACCGTCGCAGAAGTTCGGAGTTTCCTAGGATTGGCTGGCTATTACCGGCGGTTTGTATCAGACTTTGCTCGAATTTCAGCACCATTGACGCAGTTGACCCGTAAGGATGTGCAGTTTGCTTGGACCGCAGAGTGTCAGAGTTCATTTGAGAAGTTAAAGCAAAGATTGATGAAGGTTCCCATTCTCACGCTTCCATATGGGACTGGAGGATTTTCAGTCTATTGCGACGCATCCGGCAAGGGATTATGATGTGTCTTGATGCAGCATGGAAAGGTTGTAGCTTATGCATCATGGCAACTTCGTGATCATGAGAGGAATTACCCAACCCATGACTTAGAATTAGCAGCGGTGGTTTTTGCACTCAAGATGTGGAGACATTATTTGTATGGGGATCGGGTGGAGATTTTTACCGACCACAAGAGTCTTAAGTATGTGTTTACCCAGAAGGATCTTAACATGCGTCAGAGAAGATGGCTAGAGCTACTTGTGGATTATGACATCAACCTGCAGTATCATCCTGGGAAGGCCAATGTAGTTGCAGACGCGTTGAGCAGAAGAGCAGGAGCTTATTTTCTAACAGAACAGCCAGAGTTATTGGCAGATCTTCAGAAGATGGGAATAGAAGTAGTTCTTCCTACCAATGTGGCATTGATGGCCAGCATGCAAGTTCAGTCCAGCATAGTTGAGGGGATCAAGATGGCGCAATCAGTAGATTCTAAGCTTCAGCGGCTTAGAGCAGAGTGTGAAGCAGGACGAAGACCAGAGTTATGCATTCACGAAGACGGTACACTCCGACATGGAAGGCGTCTTTGTGTACCTAGTGGTGATATCAGGCAAGAGATCATGGCAGAGGCTCACAGTTCTCAGTATTCAATTTATCCCGATAGCACAAAGATGTACCGAGACATCCGTCAGCATTTCTATTGGAATGGCATGAAGAGGGAGATAGCCCGGTTTGTCTCTCGTTGTTTAGTTTGCCAATAAGTTAAAGTTGAACATTAGAGGCCAGCTGGACTTCTTCAACCTTTACCGATCCCAGAATGGAAATTGGAGCACATTACCATAGATTTTGTAACTGGGTTACCTAAATCCCCCAGCTGGAAGAGATGCTATATGGGTTATAGTTGATCGTCTCACGAAGGTAGCTCATTTTCTTCCCTTCAGAGTTGGTCAGTCGATGAATCAGCTAGCAGAGATGTACCTCAGGCAGATAGTCAGGTTGCATGGAGTACCAGTCAGTATTGTATCAGACAGAGATTCGAGATTCACATCGTACTTTTGGCGGAGTCTTCAAGAGAGCTTGGGGACTCGACTCAAGTTCAGTTCAGCTTATCATCCGCAAACAGATGGTCAGTCAGAGTGCACGATCCAGACTCTTGAAGATATGTTGCGGTCGTGTACACTCGACTTCGGTGGTTCGTGGTAAGATCACCTTCATCTCGTGGAGTTCTCCTATAACAACAGTTTCCAGGCCAGTATCCAGATGGCACCCTTTGAAGCACTGTATGGCAGGAAGTGCAGATCACCTTTAGCTTGGGATGATGTCGGCGAGAGGCAGATGCTTGGTCCAGAGATGATTACGCAGACTATTGAGGTGGTCAGACAAGTCAGAGATCATCTTCGAGTTGCACAAGATCGCCAACGCTATTGGGCCGATTCTCATCGGCGTCCCCTTGAGTTTTCTATCGGCGACCATGTGTTCCTTAGGATCTCGCCTACCCATTGCGTCATTCGATTCGACGTACGGGGAAAGCTTAGTCCTAGGTATATAGGGCCGTTCGACATTCTAGAACGAGTAGGTGATGTGTCCTATCGTCTCGCTCTTCCGCTGTCGTTATATGAGGTGCATGATGTCTTCTATGTATCCCAATTATGATGGTATATCCCGGATCCGAGCCATGTCCTTGATCATTCGGAATTGGTTGTTGGTACCAACCTTTCGTATGAGGAAAGACCCGTATCCATATTGGACCGAAGGAAGAGGATACTCAAGAACAAGACTATTAGTTTAGTCCGAATTGCTTGGGGTCATCACTCTTTGGGCGAGTCAACGTGGGAACGTAAGAATGATATTCGATCACGATATCCACACTTGTTCGACTCATAAGGTATAATATCTTCCTTATGCCTTATACTTTAATTCCTTACTTGTATGAATGATTGCTTGATTGACTGCTAGTCGTAGCTTGCTTATGATTAATGTAGCTTGTCTCGACACCTCTAGCCTCTTGAATAAATTCCGAGGACAGAATTCTTTTAAGGTGGATAGAGTTGTCACTTCCGTTTTCCATTATACGTATTTTTTCAGGATACGTATACGAATTTCTGACAACTGTCAGGTGTCCCGTATTTCGACTTATCTTGCTTAGCTTAGCCTTGGTTTAATCTTGACTTGATTGGTTTAACTTGGTTCATTTTGGAGTTGGCTTGGTTTATTCTTGGTTGGTTCATCATGGAGAGAACCCCCTACCTACCACCATCCCCCTTTATAAGCCCACCCACTTTTCTCTCTCCTCATTATTCTCTATAACTCTTCTTCCTTCTCCATTAAAACCTCTTCCCCTCCCTAGGCAAGTGCAACTTGCTTCCATAAGAGAACCTATTTTATTGTTCCATTAGCTTCTTCTCATGTTTTTAAGACACATTAGAACTTGTCATTTTCTATTTTGAAGCTTTGATTTTTGTAGATCTAGAAATTGGTCATTTTTGGATTTTGCTAGTTTTGATCTATCAAACTTCTTTATTCTCAAGTTTCGAGGGTTCCATGTTGATGAGAATTTTATTCTATCTAATTTTGACCTTTGAAAAGTTGGATTTGGACTTGTTTTGACCAAGTTAGGGACTTTTGAAGTTATGGGTTCAACCATGGAATTCCTGCTGATTTGGAGAAGACAGTGAGCAGTGTGCGCCAGCTTTTTAGCTTGCGCCACTGTGTTGCGCGTGCTCCTTAGCGCGGCACAGCCTGACCCAATGCGCGTGCTCCTTAGCGCGGCGCAACCTGAGTCAGGCGCAACCTGAGTCAGGCGCAACCTGAGTCAGGCGCAACCTAGCCTTGCACAGTCTAGTGCCTGGCGCAACTTGACTTGGCCCGACTCGTTCTGGCACAACTTGACCCGACCTTGGCACCCCTATTCTCCTGGCGCAACTTGGCTAATGCCACTTGTTGGCCATAGTACCCCTTGCCCCTCCCCCTTGAGCGCATGATGTCCCCAGTTTTCCCCTTTTTATGATTTTTGCACCCATTTTTATATCCTTACGCCTTTTGATATAAACTCGATATGAACACAATGTATGCTTGACAAGCAATATTGATATGATAATCTGACACGGCATGATAAGTAACTTGATAAGACATGTAAAATCTGGATAGTGGCCCGTCGAGGCGCACTCCTGACAAGTAATCTTGACAAGTAACAAGTAACCTAACATGATAATCTCGATATGCCTTGCTAAGTAAATCTTGTCTTGACACCGTGGGTGTTTGTGCTTGTATAATCTACATGTCTCGTCTTGCATCATGTCTAGTATATGAATTCCTGATTTCCACGGCCAGGGATTCATACTGAATATGACTAGGATAATGACTAGAGTGATCAAGTAGTTCATGAAGAGATTTTCCAGCTACAGGCAGTCCCGTTATCTGGGCGCCTTTAATTGGACTTGTAGCCTGCCGTCGAGTATGGCACATTTCCAGCACACTGTCATGTGTGATGATCTAACATCTTGTAACATTTACTTACTTGCTTGAGATTGAGACAATAGGCTTGTTCATGACCATAAGAGACTGTTGGCTTGTAGATAAACCCTCATGTATTTAGACAACCGTGACCGTATATCGAGGTAGATTATACTTCAACGTACGTAGCTGGCTGTGTCTGTCCCCCGCTCTCCAGTATTCTGGTTCTGGGGCGTGACAAAGGGTTACAACCCTGGTCCTTGTTTGGTTTACGGCTTGTAACCTGGCTTCCGGAATAGTTCTTCGTCCTCTCGTCATTTATTGCCCTATTTATATTTCATGTCTTCTTGTCATTATTTTGTTTTATGATCTGACATGTTGGTTTTAGTTCTTAAGTGAAGCCTCCCTTGTGGCACTTGCTCTTTCTGGGGTCTGACCAAGCTGGTTTTGTATGGCCAGATTTCAGAGTAGCTCCCGAGGATCTTCCAGCCTTCCTGCCAGATGGTGAACACTAGAAAAAATCCTGGGAACGAGTGGATTTATTTTCCTCTCCTGCTCTAATTGTAAAATTATTCTTTTGAGGCGTTTAGCCGCCGAGCAAGTGTTAGTTCGTGTTGAATACTTTACTTACTGTCTGCCTACGGGCTGTAACATGATTAACAAATCCTAGGGTTGATCGTGTATGACTGAAACTCTTGCCAGTCCTCACATTTTGTATGACTAGCTTCATGATCATCTGAATATGTAATGTTTGGGACGCCTTACCTTGTATGTCTGATGATCTAACATCTTGTAACATGTATTACTTGCTTAAGATTGAGACACTAGGCTTGTTCTTGACCATAAGAGACTTTTGGCTTATAGATAAACCCTCATGCATCTAGACAGCCGTGACCGTATGTCGAATTGGATTACACTTCTATATACGTAGCTGGCTGTGTCTGTCCTTTGCTCCCCAGTATTCTAGTTCTGGGGCGTGACATTCACCGAAGCCACCCACCGGAGCGAGGGGTCGCCTCGACCGAGCGGACCTTCGAGTCACCATTGCAAGGCTATGTTCGAATGTCGTCGGTGTTTCGATTCCTCCCATTGACTGAGCGGGACGGGGCACTACATCTACAAACCTTAACATTATCAAACTTTTTTGTATTTGCAAATTAGGAGTTCATAAATGTAATCCTATCACTATTCATCTTCTTTCCTATTGTAAAACTTTAATATCCTAACCATGATTCCATTTTTGTCCCTAATTAAAAATTTCTATTATAAAGTAAAGAGATATGGAGATAAAAAAATAAAGAAAATTGTTTATTCATTCATTTGTATCACATTCAACTTGATAAGAGCCCTTTATATAGGCTTACAATGAAGGTTTAACATCATCATGACAATTAAAGGAGAAATGCCAAAAGACATAGGTTGTGGATAACCAAGTGTCATATGTTATGGATAAAAAGACATAGGTTATATAAGCCAAATAATTATGGTGAATTATCCATATTTACAACACTCCCCCTTGGATATTCACCATTATTTATTTGGTGGTGTATGCGCATTTGTTGCCTCGTTAAAACCTTACTAAGAAAAATCCCAGTGGGAAAAAAAATATTATTCAAGGAAAAAGAGTACAACGCACAAAACTCAAAAATATTCTTCATGAGTCATACTCCCCCTCGATATAATGACTTCGATCACTTTCGTCCTTTGGAGCTCATGTGCATAAAATAATTTTGGTGGAAGGTGCTTATTCGATCTCCTTTGATGAATCACTCTCGGATTTGCGTAATGCAATCCATATTGTCTTTGAATATTATTGTAGGCTCATTTGTAACTATAGGTAGTTGACATTTTTTCGTATATGATAAATGATCGATCGCAACCACAAACTTTCTCTTGTTGCTTCTTGTAATGCAATTAATTCTGCATGTTTAGAGGGAGTTACTACTGAACCTTGCTTTGTTGATCGCCAAGATATAGCTGCATAGTTATTAATAAACATGTAACCTGTTTGGGAGCAACCTTTATGAGGGTCAGAAAAATATTTAAGTCTGCACAACCAACTAGACAAGAATTGTTAGTGGAATCACAAACGTAAAATAATACCATGTCAGTTGTTCCAAGAGATATCTCAATACATGTTTAATCCATTCCAATGTCTAAGTGTAGGTGTAAAACTATATCTAGATAATAAATTATCAAAAAATACAATAACTGATCTTGTGTATTGGCTAGATATAGAAGTGCACCAATAGCACTAAATACGGTATTTAAAGACCAAGAACTTTTTCATCTTCTCCCTTTGGTCGGAAAGGATCTTTCTCCAAATCCAAATTGCGTACGACCATAGGAGTATGCAAATCAAGACTAACATTTGTCTTTCCCAAGTCTTTCATTTCAAATTCATTCTTCAAATAGTTTGCAGTTTTTTTTCCAATTCTATAGGAGACCTGATCAGGTTTTATATCATCCATATATACTGCTACTATCGAGAATCCATTTTTGAATTTCTTAATGAAGACGCATGGGAAAATTTGACTATTTTTGTATCATTTCTTAGTCAAATATATAATAAGACGATTATACCATATTCTTTTGGATTATTATAATTCATATAATGCTCGTCTAATTTGAACACATGCCCTTAGACTTAGTCTTTGGCATTGTAAATCCTTCTGGAATTTTGATATAGATGTCAGTATCTAAGTCTCCGTATAAATATGCAGTTATAACATCCATAAATCTTATATCAAGATTTTTAGAAACTACGAGACTAATTAGATATCTAAAAATGACATCCGTAACTGAAGAGCATGTCTCAACGTAGTCAATTCCAGGTCTTTGAGAGAAACCCTGTGCTACAAGTTGGGCTTTGTATCTTTCAACTTTGTTTCTCTCATTTCGTTTTCTCATGAAACACCATTTAAAACCAACATGGTTTATGCCCTTTGGTGTTTCCACTATAGGTCCAAACATACCATGTTTTTCTAAATATTTTAATTTTGCTTGAATAGCATCTTTCCAGATTGGCCAATATTTTCTTTGTCGACATTTATTTATACTAAGTGGTTTATTTTCACAATCATCATTGTCCTTTGATATTTCAGTAACTACTGCATAGCTAAATATGTCATCGATGACAAGTGCTTGTATATTCCATAATTCACCTGAACATGCATAGAATATCGAGATCTCTTTATTTTCAGGTACTTGTGCCTCTCTAGAGGCATCCATAGGCATTTTAGTGAATTTGAAAACATGCACATCTTCATTATTTATTTTCGGAGCTCCGGCCACTATTGAGCTTTTATCAGGATAAGATGTTTTATTAGCTTTCCTTTTTCTAAGAGCACTATCCTTGGAACCTATAGGCCTACCACGATTTTGATGTGTAGTAGTATATTCATTTGCCGCCTTGTTTGGATGTTGTCCAATTGGAACAATGATTATGGCCGACACATTCATAGCTGCCACATGTGATCATGTTACCTTTGCGACATCATTAAATGCATGAGGTAATTGATTAGCAATTCCTTGCAAATGTGTCATTCTTCTTGTCTCATAATTACATTGTGGAGTTCTTGGAACTTGATGAGATAGAGTAGGTGTATTCCATGTCAATTTATGCCGTTAATTAGCAATAGTTTGTTCTATATGAACAATTTGTTGCTTACCTCCCACTAACGGTGGGAAGGCTCTCTCATCAAATTGGCAATCATCAAATCTTGTAGTAAAGACATCACTAGTCATTGATTTTTAAATACCTTATTATGCAAGAAAACTCAAAACTAATGTATATTTATCAAACATCATTGGGAATCCATCTTAGTTCTTTTGGGAGATGGAACTGGGATATATATTGTACATCCAAACATTTTCAAATATGAAATATTTGGTTGTTTACCACTAACAAGTTGTATATATAAAAAGATATGGAAGGCAATGGATCTAAATTTAACTAGAGATGCAACATATTGAATATCATGTCCCCAAGCCTCAATTTGCAAACTCGATTGCATTAGTAAGGTCCAACTATAAGTTCGAGATGTTTAATACATGACTCAGCTAACCCAATCCATAATAATGTACAATAATAATAATAAAACTTGACTTAATCAAGTTATCGGGAAACTGAAATCTAAGTTAAATAATTTGGGCCAAAAGACAAAAAAATACAAGATTTCTAGTAGACAATAGACAAACATATGACCATCTAGTATATGCATCTATGGTACCACAAAATATCTAAAAGGACCACTAGCATGATGAATATAACCACAAATGTCTCCTTATATTCTTTACAAGAAAGTAGAAGATTCATTCTTAACTTTAAAAAAGATGGTATAGTTATAATCTTCCCTTGTAAACAAGGAACAAGTAGGTGATTCTTCGATAAGCCAATATCGTAATTTTTTTAATAAATATCCACAAAGATTATTAATGATCCGATTGAACGTAATTTGTCCGGATGACCCAAAGAGTCATGCCATATGTTATATAAGACAGATCATTGTCTTTATATTATGCCAATGGTGGTGAAATATAAACCTACCGAAAGATAAGATAATTCTTTTAATGTGAGCCTTTTGCTCCCAACATTAGATGTGCTACATAATGACTCTTTGTCGTTATCATTTCGAGTTTCAATATGGTATCCATTTTGTGTATATCCTTGAAACTTAACAAATTTCTTGAATATAACATATTCTACAAATAGGTTTGAGTACCATTAGGTAACTTGATGTGTGCTCTTCCAAAACCCTCAATTATATAGGCTGGCCCAGCTATTGTTGGCACTTTATGCATGTCAAATACTATCTTTGGCAAAAACTTTTGATTCTTCAAAATCATATGTGTTGTAGCACTATCTACCAAACACATATCTAAGTCATTTTTCTTGGATTTTTTTGAATCTCTTAATCTCTTGTTGAGTACCTCGACGTTGCTTAAATCAATATCTATCTTTGTCATATTTACGACAAGCATTACTTCACCATGAAACAAAATAAAAATATTATGAACTTATATATTCTAGCGAGCATAAGTATAATAAGAAAAATTAAGCATTTCAAATGATAATATCATATTATAGAAATGTAACTCCAAATTTATAATAACCTTTTTTCAATAAAACAAAACTCTTATGGCCCAGACATTCCATGATGGAAACCAAAAATAGAACATGACGTCAAATTTAAATAGTTTATAAGTAGTTGAAATAAACATAAACTGACCGAGTGCTCATTCAATGGAAGGTGGATTTTCAATCATCTCCTCAAACTGTTCGTTTATAACTTTTCCGTCTTGATCCTCAAGAAATAGGATCAAAATAATTCTTATTTGTTTATTTTGAGAATTTGAATTTCCTTTAGAGTGTTGTCCACTTGTTTCATTTATTGTTTTGTGAAACACTGCTTCCACCTTTGTAAGGTTGATAACCATGACCATATCTTCCATATTTTTTTTCATTCCCTCTCCCACGTCCTCCACCACGACCTCTACTAATTCCAAAATTGTTGGCATTTATTCCAAGAATTTTTATTGACCCAATTGGTCTAGAGTTGTGGTTTTTCATGAGAACGTTGCTATTTGTCTCTGCTACAAGGAGTCAGTCACCGGTTCAAAGTATCTTATGAAGTCTTTTTCATGATATTATTACTGCAAAGCACATTATTTGCATAAAAAATGGAGAGAATTTTCTCAATCATTTGAGTCTCTGTTACTTTATTCTCCACACAATCTAAGGCGAGAAACAATATTAAACAGAGCACAATTATATTATTTAACATTTTTACAGTCATGGTATCTTAGATTTAACCATTCACTTTGAGCAGTCAGAAGGATTACCATCCTTTGGTGGTCAAATCTATCATTTAGAAATGTTCACAAATTCAATGGATCATCCTCACATAGATATTCTGTCTTTAAATCATCATGGATATGATGTCGTAGAAAAATCAAATCAAAGCCTTGACCTTAGCTTCAGAACTTTCTTTATTTTTCTTCTTAATAATACCATCAAGCTTGTTGGACTGCAATTACAACTTTGCATCCATTGCCAAGATAAATAATTATCTCTGTTCATATCAAGAGCTTTAAATTCAAGATTTACAAGATTCGACATCTACATGACAGAAAATAATTATATTAGATATAAATTAATAATAAAATTGATAAGCGCTTTCAAGATTATAAAACTTCACATATGCCACAATGTGATAAAACGTTATCAAAGAATATACCTTATGTGTATCACATATACAACAATGTGGTAAACGCTATCAAAGAATATTATCTCATGTGTATCATATATATAACAATGTGATAAAATGCTATCAAAGAATATTATGTCTTATTTGTATCACATATACAACAATGTGATAAAACGCTACTAAAGAATATTATGTCTTATCACTACTAAAATAACCCCTTTTAGCGACGTCAGAATACGTCGCTAAAAAAGGAAAATCCGTCGCTAATTTCTATTAGCGACGTATTTAGCGACGAAAATTGGATGTCGCGTATAGGCTTGTCGCAGATTACAATTTCGTCGCAATTCATCGCTATTTGCGACGTCACGTTTAGTGTCGCTAGACGTCGCAACATTAGCGACAGATAGCAACGTCATCATACGTCGCCACTATAGCGACGTAGGGCGACCACTTAGCGACGCCGTCAACTTTATATATGATGACATGGCATGGCAGCCACGTCAGCATTTTAGCGACGCCTAGCGACAACTTTAGCGACGTCAGCTCTCAGGTGGTCATATGCAACGTCAGCAGTATAGCGACGGATAGCGACGTTACGTCACTATTCGGCGACGTATAGCGACGTGTACTATACGTCGCAAAACATCGCAGAACGTCGCTATACGTCGCAGATGTTATAAAAAAATTAAAAAAAATAATTGGTATTTTTGTTATGCTGTGTGTCTGTGTTTACAGTGTGTGTGAAGTGCAGTATTCGAACCATCGACAGTTTCGCTTACTGTTCTATGTTTTATCTTGGATAGAAAGAGCAACAGTTCAGGGTGCACTTCTCAGAGCTTCCTCTTCACGTCCTTCACCTTCTCGGGATCCTTTACGACGTCCCGAGAAAGTGAAGGACGTGAAAATAAAGCTCTCAGAAGTACACCCTGAACTGTTGCTCTTTCTATCCAAGATAAAACATACAACAGTAATCGAAACTGTCGATGGTTTCGAATATTGCATTTCACATTCACTGTAAACACAGACACACATCATCACAAAAATACACATTATATTTTTTTAAAATTTAGGCAACACCTCCTTTGTATATCAGATCATCGCTTATAACCCAGCGTAGGTATATTTGTCATCTCCGTCGCAGATATCATCACAATTAACAGTCTCCTATCATAACAGTCTATAACTAATAGATGAATAACAGTCTCCCATCATAACAGTCTACAATTAAATATCATACATGTACTCAATGAAAATACTAACAAATTAAATATCACCAACATACATGTCCAACAGAGTCAAATAATATTCAAAATTAGTGTACAGAACGGTGAATGGGCCCATAGGGCCAATAAATACAAAGATGATAAAAAAATCTACTGGATCACTGAGGACCCCTGCCGTGCATCTGGGATAACATGTACTCATACTGCTCCTATGTGAGCTGCACCGTAGGGGCAGTAGGAGGCAGTGCAATGTCTGGAGTCGACGCCGTTGATGGACCGGGAGGATGTATCTGCTCCAGCTCTCGCAGTCGCTCACCATAAACAGCAAGGGTACTCACCACCCTCTCAGTACTCGTCTCAAGCGAAGCCGATACCTGAGTGAGTGAGGCAGACATGCTCCTCTGTGATCCCTCCAGCTCGACCTGTCTACGCTCTGTGCGCTGTGTAGACTCGGTGAGCGTGTGCAAGCTGGCAGCTGTAGCCTGCTGTAGACTCATCAGCTCCTGTACACTGCGCTCGACGGTATCAAATTGTCCGGTAACGATCGGAGGGTCGGATCGTCGCTCGACCGCATCAGAAATCTGTTGCTGCAACTCGCGATGCAGCTCCTCGATCTGACGACGAATATCCTGAGCTCGTGACGACGCCTGCAAAGCCGGAGACTGTGCACTGACAGAGGGGGACTGGGATGACTTCGAAGCCAAATATGCGCCGTAGGATCCCGTACCGTAGTACGTACCCTTCTGAAGACCGCCAACGGCGGTCATCCAGAGGTCGTCCGGCGATGGAGCTGTAGGCGGCTGGGAGGAAGTACCAGCCCCTCCCTCTGCTGGCGCACTAGCAGCAGCAGCCGCCTCCTCCTGTAGCCGAACAAACTTGGCCTAGAACATGTTTGCTAACGTGTAAGTGTTTGCTAAAGTCTATATTGATATCTATTTTCCTGTTTTCTAAATTATAGTAAATTAATATAAAGAATAGAACGTACATATGCCTGCGTCTCCCTCTCGTCAATGAACTCCCCAGCCCTCCGATGGGTGACCAGGAAGACGGTCACCATGTTCGGGTCCTCACCCTTTTTTACCTGTTAAAATATATTATCTATTATTAGTATTAATCATTCTATCGAACTATATATAAATTAATGTCCGTCATAGGAAACGTACCAGACGACGAAAATGCTCTATCATCGGAATGGAGCCACCATACCACTTACCGGCGCTCGACCGCGCCACCTTGGCCTTGTCAGACCGCTCCTGGTACTTGGGCTCGCTGAATCTAGCCTTCATCGAAGTCCACTGCTCTGGCGTGATCCAACCATGGATCGGCTGTCCGGAGCGATCACAAGACTTCGGGTCGTGGATCGCATCACGGATGAGCTTGGCTGCGACGGCAGAAAATTGGCCCTCGATCTTCGCCGCCCGGTGTGGTGGATAGAAATAGGTCCTCTACAAGAAGTAAAATAGAAAAGTTGTATAATATACACAAATGATTATTAAAATTTAAAAATAAACAAATTTTTTACCTTGAAGTGGGCGAACCAAAAGGCCTTCCTATCTGCGGGAGCATCTGAGTAGTTAATCCAAGGCCCACCATAGTTCTGCTCAGAAATACCCCCAGCTGTTTCTGTACTGCAGATGGCCGATATCTATACAATAATAATTTTCATGAATATATATGTACATATAATCATTTGAGAAATATATATTAATTAATTAACTTACTTCGTAGGCCCATCCGTCCAAATCTCCATACGCGTCTCGCCCGGGGGAGCGCATGGAGGGTCGCTCTCACCTCCTGCCTAGGCAGGATCAGTCTGATCGCCGTCCTCCATATGCTCGACGTCGGCTCCCCCCATGGAGCCGTCGGCAGGAGAAATACTGGACGGGGGATCAGGGATGCTGGACGCGGGATCAGGAAGGCTAGACGACGAGGGAGGAGTCGCCAACCTGCTGGAACAGCCCTGTCCCGGTAATGGATCGGGAACAGAACGGTACAATGGCGTACTCGGAGATGAGGATGAGGGTACGAAATCTCCATCCCCAGCCCGAGGCTGACGGGACTGCCTAATATAAAATCCTCCGCGTCGTCCAGATGGTCTAGTCATACCTGATAATAACATATGACACTAAAACAAAAAAATATATTTATATGATAGACATCACAGATTTTTGAAAAATATCATAGTCACAGATAAAAGTGTCAATAAAATGTCATTGAAGTGTCACAGATTTATATGATAGAAGTGTCACTAAAGTGTCAAATATGATGATAAAACAAACGTACAGATTTAATCCTCTTCTAAAAATTCATCTAGTTCGTTTAGCTCATCTACTTCTTCTTCTTCTTCTTCCTCCTCTACATCTTCACTTTCATCTGTATCTTCCTCTTCAGATAATTCTACTTCTTCTACACAATTAGATGTGTAATGAGAAACTTCCGTCGTGTCCACTTCTATAATATTTGTTACAAGAGGTAGTTCATCCTCTTGATAAGCTATATCGTCAACCTCAAAGGTTTTTCTAGCTTTGGTCTTGCATACTGCCCACCAGTCCGACCTTGTTGTTCCCCGTTTAGGATAACTTGTGAAGTACACGAGCTGAGCCTGACTTGATAGGACAAATGGTTCATAGGCTTGATATCGACGCCGATAGTTTATATCAACAAGACCGTACTTGTCTACTTTCCAACCTTGACCTTCAATCGGATCGAACCAATCACACCTGAATAACACAATCTTAGCAGGCTCTATTCCATAACTATATGTCAGCTCCACGATCTCCCGTAGCACGCCATAGAAATCGTTGCCCGCATCAACATCTTTGTAGTTCGAAGATCTGATACACAAACAGCTGTTTTTGGTGGAGTCGAGATCCACAAAGTTGTCTCTGATCGGGCAAGTTGTTGACTTGAACCTAAACCCATTAACACAGTAGCTTGGCCATATTTTTGCAGCATAAATTGGTCCCTTGGCTAGCGTTCTAATAGACTCATTCTCAAGTCTTGTGTATGGACGATCGACCTAAATACCACGAAAGAAGCAATTAAGCTCATTCTCAATCAAGTGCATATACAGAAAGGTAATTACAGAGTTCTCAAGTCTTACATATGCACTCAACCATGATGGAAAATAATACCTTATTTCTTGTTCTAGTTCTTCTTCTGTTATGTGTGCCTACCTGACCTCACATCATCATTAAATATGCTGAAAACAACATCGTTCAATTAATGTAATAGTATAATAATCAACACTATTAAAATAATGTAGACGTATTAATTTCTTACCCCTCCAGTTTCTCTACTTCCTTCTCGTCGCAGTTGAGTAATACATATACCTGAGCAGCCCTTAGCTCATCATCGTTCAGATATCTCTTCTTCATTTTACCCGATGGCTTTCCTGGAGCATTGAATACCTTCAGTATTGTATCATTACTTTCATGATATCCGTCGTCGTTTCTGGAAGCTCTCGTTCTATTAGTTGCAACATGAGGCTTGAAATACATCGAACAAAAGTTTGTAATCTCCTCAAGAACATAGGCTTCACAAATAGAACCCTCGACCCGTGCCTTATTTTTTACCTTTCTTTTTAGGTGATTCAAATGTCGCTCGAACGGGTACATCCATCGATATTCGACGGGTCCACCAATACGTGCCTCATAGGATAGATGAATCGGCAAATGCTCCATAGAGTCGAAGAATCCAGGAGGAAACACCCTCTCTAGCTTGCACAGTATTACCGCAATGTCCTTCTCTTGCTTTTCTAGATGATCAACGAGCAATTTATTAGAACAAAGATCCCTGAAGAATATGCTAAGCTCCGTCAATGGATCCCAAACTACCTGCGGTAAGAATTTCCGAAATGCAATCAGAATTAACCTCTCCATGAATACGTGACAGTCGTGGCTCTTCATACCCGTCAATTTGTTTTCCTTCGGATGGACACATCTTCTCAGATTTGACACATATCCGTTTGGAAATTTTAGGCCCTGGATCTACCGACAAAGTCGCACTTTATCCTCCTTGTCCAGTGAAAAAATTGACTTCGGCAGGAACTGTTTTCCATTCTGCTCTATCGAATGCAACGCAGGGCGTTTGCATATTTCTTCTAAGTCCAACCTGGCCTTGGGATTGTCTTTCATTTTTTCCTTTACGTCCATCACAGTATTAATTATGTTATCAAACACATTCTTCTCAATATGCATGACATCAAGATTATGTCTGATCAGATTGGTACTCCAGTATGGCAGATTCCAGAATATGCTCCTCTTTGTCCAGTTATGATCTCTACAAAATCCATCGCACTTGTACCCAGTTGTAGGATCTTCGATAGCACTTGGAAAATCTCTAACCTCCTCCCATATCGTGGCTCCGCACCACCTTGGCGGTGGATCACCCTTCTCTACAACGTCGGCACGGAATGCATTCCTGTTCCTTCTGAACGGATGATCTTTTGGCAGAAATTGTCGATGACAATCAAAGAAGCACGATTTTCCTTCGTGTTTGAAGTGGAAAGCCTTACTACGGTCCATGCAATACGGACATGAGAGACGGCCATGAGTGCTCCATCCAGATAACATTCTATAGGCCGGAAAGTCGTTGATGGTCCACATAAGGGTTGCCTTCATCTGAAAATTCTGCTTCCTGAAAACATCGTATGTGTTAGCGCCTACTTCCCATAACTGATTCAACTCATCTATCAAAGGCTGTAAGTACACATCAATGTTCCTCTTGGGATTGTTCGGACCAGGAATTATAACGGTTAGAAACATGTACTGAGTCTTCATGCACATCCAAGGCGGTAGGTTATACGGCGTGACAATCACAGGCCAGCATGAATACTGGGATCCCGAAAGACCAAAAGGAGTAAAACCGTCAGAAGATAGCCCCAACCTGACATTACGCGGATCTGAAGCAAAATCAGGATACACTCGATCAAAGTGCTTCCACGCTTCTCGATCGGATGGGTGATCCAACACTCCTTCAATCTGTTCTCGTATGTGCCAACTCATATTTTCGGCCGTCTCTTTCACCATAAATAATCTTTGCAACCGCGACGTTAAAGGCAAGTAATGCATTGAATCGGTCGGTCTTCTTGTACCGGTAGACCTTCCTGTACTAGTTGTCTTATAGCGATCAGCACCACAAAATCTGCACACATCTGCGTCCTTGTGGTGTTTGTAGTACAGCATGCACCCATTGCGACAAGAATCGATTTTCTCGTATCCCATCCAGAGCGATCTCACCATCCTCTTAGACCGGTAGAAGTCTTTAGGCAACTTAGCACCCGTCGGCAAGATCTCTATAATCAACTCCAACACTCGGTTGTAGCATTCTTGCGACATGTTAAAATCTGACTTAATGCTCAACAGTCTTGTAACCACCTCCAACGGTGAATGATCCTCACAACCAGGATATAATGGAGTCCTTGTATTCTCCAGCAACTCCATGAACTGTGCAGCATCGACGTTCGGTGCCTCCTCAGGTGCATCATGAACGAAACTAGGCCCCGCAGCGTCGAAAACCATGTTCACGCACCCGTCGTCGTATGCATGATCATCTGAAACAAAATTAGGTCCCGCATGCATATACGGCTCAACATAAGACTCCGGCTCTGATGCTAAAGACACAAGTTCTCCGTGTGCGGTCCACTGATAGTAATTAGGCGTGAAACCCCTCGAGTACAAATGATATGTCACTTCCACTTCTGGATAATATTTCATGTTATGACATTTCACACACAGACACTTAATTTTGGTGCCGTCCATGTACTGAGGGAACGCCTTAGCAAACTGCAGGAACTGCTCTACTCCCGCTATGTATTCATCCCGTACACCACACATATCATCAGGACGACGATTGTACATCCATGAACGATTTCGCAAGTAGTAATTCATATCCATTTGAAAATAATTCTGCAAAGATGGACACACATTATCCAATAGGTACAAATTCGTATATTATGTCTTATTATGGGACACACATTAGTAGCGGACAGTTACAAATAACAATGATATGCAATCTAGGTCAAACTAGGTTGTACTAAGTCAAACAAAGTCAAACAAGGTCAAGCTAAGTCAAACAAAGTCAAACAAGGTCAAAGTAGGTCAAGGGTTGACCTATAGTTGACTTTGTCAACTCTTAGTCCAATCTAGGTCAGATGTTGACTCTACTTTGACTCTCAGTCAAAATAGTCAACCTTGGTCAAACAAGGTCAAATCTAAGTCAAATATCCTATTTCTAGTCATTACCTACCAAGGTACCCTTTACCTTATCGCTATTGGTATCCCAATACCAATACCTTAAGTTGGTACCCTTTACCTTATCGCTATTGGTACCCTTTACCTTATCGCTATTGGTATCCCAATACCAATACCGCGGTAACATGGTTGGTACATTAAGGGTCTTTGACAAGGTGACATGTTGCGAAAAGATATATCCTTATATATAGTTCTCCTACGAATTTTCTTTAACATTACGTAGGAGAACTATAAGGATATATCTGTTCACAACATGTCACCTCCTCAAAGACCCTTAATGTGACAACCATCTCACCCTCTCAGTCATATCCCTGAGCTACGATGCAGCTGCAGGCATTTAACATATCACAATTTATAAAAATAACTAATAAATCTCTATCCTAACTAATAAATTAATATCCTACTTTAACATCTAATAACTCTCATATTCCTGTAGCTACGATGCAGTTACAGGCAGTTCCTTCTAACATAAACTAATATCCTAATCTAAACTAACCCTTTAACTGAAACTAATATCTAAACAATGCTAATCATGAACTGTACACTACTACCTAACATTCACATGAACTATCTATCTCAAACTCTCTATCCTAACTAATAAATTAATATCCTACTTTAACATCTAATAACTCTCATATTCCTGCAACTAAAAGGCAAAACCAAATGTTGACGGTATATATCGTCAACATTTTAGATTCTTAAAATGAATTTCAAATGGATTTTTGATTGTATATATATATGTGTATTTGTGTGTATATACATTGTATACATATATATTTATATATGTATTTGTGTGTGTATGTAAGTGTGTGAGTATATATATACATGTAGATATGTGTATTTATATATATAGGTATATATGTATGTATTGTGTGTGTGTGTGTGTCCTGTGTCCTGTGTCACAGAGTCGTGTCCGAAATAGGATTAGGGTCATGTCCCCTGCCCCCTCCCTCTACCCCTGCACCCACCTACCCCTGCCCCCTCCCCCCTACCCCTGCACCCACCCACCCCTGCCCCCCTCCCCCCTCCCCTCCTCGACAGCAAGACCCCCTCTCCCCTGTCCCCCCTAGACAGCAAGACCCCCTCTCTCCCTACTCCTGCACCCACCCCAACCCTACCCCCATCGACAGTAAGACCCCCCCACCCCCGGGTACCCCCACCCCTCCCTCCACCCCTCGACAGTAAGACCCCCCCACCCCTCTGCACCACCCCCACCCCTCCCTCCCCCCATCGACAGCAAGACCACCCCAGCTAGGGTTAGGGTTCTCGTGTCCGTGTCTGTGTCTAGATAGCTAGGGTTAGGGTTTACCTGAGGAGGGTGGCTTCGTCAGAGGATGGAGGCGGCGAGGAGGGTGGCTTCGTCGGAGGAGGAAGGCGGCGAGGAAGGAGACTTCGTCGGAGGAGGGAGGCTGGTCGTCGGAGGGAGGGGTCAGCGGGCGAGCGGGGTCGCCGGGGGGAGAAGGAGAGGGTGTCGCCGGAGGGAGGGGTCGCCGGAGGGGAGGGTTCGCCGGGGGGAGAGGGAAGAGGGGGATCGAGCGGGAAGAAAGAAATTTGGGTGAAAATTTGTGATTTCGATCGGGCCAGTTACCCTATATGAAATAAGTCAGCAACATATAAAATATACGTCGCCAAACGTCGCAATACAGCGACGTAAAAAGTATGTCCGTCGCAAAACATCGCCGGTCAGCGACGTAATAAACACTACGTCGCGGAACGTCGCTACTCAGCGACGGTCAGCGACGTGTAACACTAGGAGTCGCTATAGGCAATTATCAGCGACTGCTTTTTCCGCCGTCGCTGATATACGTCGCTATTCTAGCAGATTTTAGTAGTGTATGCGTATCACATATACAACAATGTGATCATTATAGAATAATATTTTTTGGTACTTTTTTTTATAATTTGATTCACATATACAACAATGTGAAGTAGTACATTGTAGAATTCAAATAAATAAAATAATAAAAATAAAAGATTCACATAAACTAGTCTAACGTAATTAACTAATTCCAATAAGTTACAAAAATTCAAGGTATTCTATATTAATTTCGTAGTTCATAGAAAATAATATAGAAATGAAATTTATACATAATCTTAAATAGATTATCATAAATTTTATATTTTGAATGAAATTGTGAACATGTTCAATACAAATTTAGATTCAAAACTAAATGAGAAAGTAGATCTAGAAAACTTACATTCTAATCGATCTATAAACACATAAATCAAACATGTATTTAATTTTACTAAAACATGCATATAACTAAATATACAAGATTAGACTTACCTCTTCAATATAAGTGACTTCTACCTCTCTTTTCTTAAGAGAACTCTTTCTCCCTTATGTGAAATATTTCTTCCTTCTTCTATTTCCTAGAGCATGGTGCCGATAATGTATTATAAAGTAAAGAGATATGGAGATAGAAAAATAAAAAAAATTGTTTCTTCATTCAATTGTGTAGTGTCCCGTCCCTACATCGTGCCCCGTTCTCCGTCCACGGGGTGCGCGAGAAATGAACACTGTCGCTATCGATTCGGTCGTGAGTTGAAGGCTTGTTTCTGGAAATCCTTTTGAAGACCCTGCACTCAGTCCAAAAGAAAGAAAAGATGACGACTCGACTTCCCTTAATAGCAGGTGGGAAGTGTTATGTTTTGCTTGTAAAAAGGGATATAATGTATGGAACGACTATCTCATCAGCGTTCATTTTGTAAGTTGGTCATGTTGTAAGCTCGCGCGGCACTGATTGTAAATGAGTCATGTAAATTAAGTTTTATTATCAATGAAAAGTCTACTTCTATTTCAAATGTGTCAATCAATTTCTCTATGTACTCTAACTTGATGTTGTGTTTCGGATAACCTTATGACTATGTTTTGTGCGATCGCAACTTAGGTTCATACGACATCACGCCCGGGGGACGACTATCGATTCTATGGAATCGAGGCATGACATAATGGTATCAGAGTACGACTTTACATCCTTTGGCCTCATGTCTAGAGTTTCAAACCTTTGATCTCGCATCGATAAGATAAGTTGTTCTATATAATGAGTCCGTAGTAATTTGAGACTGATGTGTTTGCCTTCGTATTGTAGAAGTGCTGGAACCCACGGCCAAGCAAGAACAGAGCGCTTCTAGAGGCTCGAGCAGTTCGCGGGCCAGAACTTCTAACAATACCATCAAAAGGATGTTGTGCATGATAGAGGTACAGCAGAAACAGTCCGAGAACCGACATCAACAAACGGAGGTGTGACAGGCCCAGTTCGAAGCTCGCTTCGACGCACAAGCTAAGCTGCAACAAAAATAGCTAGATACTCTGCAGCAGATCATCCAGAAAATTGTGGCCAATGGAAATTCTGTGACTGCGCCTACTGTCCCCGTGCCGACGGTCCAACCCATCGAAGTCGACACGGAGAAGCCTGAGCGTCAACCGACGGCACCGAAAAGATACAACTTTGAAGTGTCAGAATTTAAGAAAGCATGCCGCACTTCCTTCAGCGGCACCGAGGGCCCTTCTATTACCATCGACTGGTTGGAAGAGCTGGAAGATCACTTCGAGCTCCTCGGCATTGAAGAATCAAAGAAAGTCGCTTGCGCACAACTTCAACTTCGGTTGAACGCGTACGACTGGTGGGTCGTGCACAAACGAGCGATCCGATGCGACAACAACACAACACGATCTCTTGGGCCACGTTTCGCAAAGCTTTTGAAGTCGAGTACCTTCCGTCAGCCGTTTGTCAAGCAAAGGAAAATAAGTTCATACAGTTGAAGCAAGGGAACCTGACAGTGCAACGGTGCACCGCAGAGTTCAACAGATTGTCCAAATTTACTGGTGCATTTCTCTACACAAAAGAGTGTCATGTGCGACGTTTCGAAGTGGGTTTGTGGCCCTCTATTGCTGCTCATATGATGGTTCTGGAATACAAAACCATGGACGAGGCTCTGAATCATGCTCTTCGCCTTGAGAGCCAGTACCCTTCCGTTGCTGTCGATGTTGTGCATCACTCCAATCACAAACGTCCAAGCCATACGGAAGGCAACAATCACGCGTTAAAGCGTCTAAACAATGGCAGCTATAGAGGAAGGAACCCATTACCTCGATGCACCAAGTGCAACAGTCTCGGACACGATGCCAACAACTGCTTTGCCTACGAGGGAGCATGTTTCATTTGTGGAGAAAAGGGCCACCGAGCTCGAAACTGCATGGCCTGAAGACCAAATCATCCCTATGCACCACCACAACAAAACCGTCAAGAGAATCAAGGACATGCGCCCCGACCTTCTCAGCCCATTCAACCTAACAACCAAGACCGGCGTCCTAATGCTCAAGGGTGCGTCTTCGCCCTGACTCGAGACGAGGCATTCGCTTCTGACACTGTTGTGACAGGTATATTGAATTTCAATAATGTACCTGTTCGTGTGTTATTTGATTCAGGCGCTTTACATAGTTTTATATTGGTAGACTTTACCACCGAGTATAAATTTCCTATAATGTCGTTAGACCTCGATCTTAGCGTAAGTATGCCTTCGGGCGTGCCACTACTCACAAATTTAGCCGACGGGGGAGGAATCATATGTATTGGGGGTCAAAAGATCGGTCTTGATGTGATAGTTCTAGATATGAACGACTTCGACGTCATACTGGGTATGGATTGGCTCGGTCCTTGCAACGCTACCATCGATTACGTAGGAAAGAAGGTCACCTTCCGCATACCTGGAGTACCCAAATTCTGCTATTCGTGTGGTGAAGCATCGCTGACCTACATGGTGGTCTCGACAATTTCTGCTCGAAAGCTGCTACATTCCGGATACGAAGGCTACTTGGCATCCGTTCGTGACATGAGACAAGATGGTGCAAACGCGGATTAGACCGACGTTGTGGTAGAATTCCCAGACGTATTTCCGACCGAGCTACCCGGCATGCCGCCCGATCGAGAAATTGAGTTCACTACCGACACCTTCTCCGACACCCGATCGATCTCGAAAGCTCCATATAGAATGGCCCCTACAGAATTGAAAGAACTGAAGGCACAACTACAGGAATTACTTGACAAAGGGTTTATCCGTCCGAGTGTCTCGTCGTTGGGTGCGCCCGTACTATTTGTGAAAAAGAAGGATGGATCGATGCGGATCTTCATCGACTATCGAGAATTGAATAAGGCCACCGTCCGGAACAAATACCCCTGCCTCGTATCGATGACTTGTTTGACCAGCTCCAAGGTACAACGGTATTTTCGAAGATTGATCTGCGATCAGGTTATCACCAACTCAAAGTCAAGCCAGATGACGTGCCGAAGTCTGCCTTTCACACTCGCTATGGCTACTACGAGTTGTTAGTAATATCGTTCGGTTTGACAAATGCCCCTGCTGTCTTTATGGATCTAATGAATCGGGTATTCCGTTCGTTCGTTGACAAATTCATAGTAGTCTTCATCGACGACATCTTCATCTACTCGAAGGATCGAACGCAACATGTAGAACACCTGCGGACGGTACTCCAAACCCTTCGAGAGAATCAGTTGTATACGAAGAGGAGCAAGTGCGAATTATGGCTGAACAACGTCTCATTTCTCGGGCACATCATCTCCGCTGCGGGCATCTCAGTCGATCCGAAGAAAGTTGAGGCAGTTGCTGATTTGAAATGGCCCGCATCAGTTAGCAAAATTCGAAGCTTCCTAGGCTTGGTGGGATACTACCGATGCTTTGTGAAGGACTTCACGAAAATTACATCACCGTTGACTTGCCTCACCCAAAAAGGAGTCGCATTCGAGTGGTCAAACGACTGTGAAGCTTCCTTCCAGGAGCTCAAACAACGGCTCGTTTTGGCCCCGATACTTGCTTTTCCTGAAGGGACTGAGGGATTTCAAATCTTTAATAATGCTTCTAGCCAGGGCTTGGGGTGTGTGCTCATGCAGCAGGATAAGGTGATATCTTGTGCTTTTCGGTAGTTGAAGCCGCACGAGAAGAACTACCCCACGTACGACCTAGAACTAGTGGCGATTGTGTTCGCATTGAAGCTTTGGCATCACTATCTTTATGTCATGGCGTGTAGGATTTATACGGAACACAAAAGCCTTAAGTATCTCTTCACCCAGAAAGAACTGAATTTGCGACAGAGGCGATGGCTTAAACTGATCAAAGACTACGACTTATCAATCGACTATACACCGGGCAAAGGAAATGTTATAGCGGATGCGCTGAGCTGGAAGTACTTAGCTTTGTTATGCATCAACAGTCGACTGCTGCATGACTTGGAAGGAATGGGTATTGAACTCTGAGTTCGTTTTAGATATGTAAAACTGGCACGACTGCGGTTGGAACCGAGCCTATTGGAGAAAATCAAGTCTGCTCAGAAGGACGACCCATACCTGGAGAAGATGCAGAAGCTAATATCGACAGGGAAAGCGTCCGACTTTGTAGAGGACGAGTCGGGAGTGTTACGAGAAAAGGGACGGCTATGCGTTCCGGATGACACAAAACTTAGAAATGAGATAATATCGGAGGCACATTATGCAAAATATTCTTTGCATCCTGGTAGCACCAAGATGTATAAGGACCTCCGCATTGTCTTTTGGTGGCACGACATGAAGAGGGACGTGGCGCTCTTTGTGTCAAAGTGTATGGCCTGTCAGCAAGTCAAAGCCGAGCACCAGCGACCGTGCGGGGAGATACAGAACCTTGCCATTCCAGAGTGGAAGTGGGATCATGTCACTATGGACTTTGTTGTTGGCTTATCGAGGACGCCGCAGGGAAATGACGTCGTTTGGGTCATCGTCGATCGACTAACCAAGTCAGCGTACTTCATAGCCATTAAAGTTACTTGGAGCGTCGACCGCCTTGCTCAGATATACCTTGATAAAATAGTTCGGCTGCACGGGGTCCCAGTATCTATCGTTTCAGATCAGGATAGGAGGTTCGTGGCACGCTTCTGGGGTAGTCTTTATTCAGCGTTGAGGACCAAGTTGAAGTTTAGCTCAGCTTATTATCCTCAGACTGACGGCCAAACAGAGCGGGTGAACCAGATTCTCGAAGACATGTTACGACTCTGTGCGATCGACTTGAAGTCAAGTTGGGACATTCATCTACCGTTGGCTGAGTTTGCATATAACAACAACTATCAGTCCAGCATCCAAATGGCGCCGTATGAAGCTTTGTACGGCCGGAAGTGCAGATCGCCTATTTGCTGGAATGAAGTCAGAGAACGGCAGATACTTGGCCCGAAACTGGTGGAATAGACTGTGCAGAAGATCAAGTTGATACGAGAGAGATTGAGAATAGCACAAAGTCGACAAAAGAGTTATGCCGACATGCACCGATGCCCCCTCGAGTTCTCGAAAGGCGACCATATATTCCTGAAAGTAATGCCCATACGTGGAGTTACCAGATTCGGCGCGAAAGGGAAGTTGAGCCCAAGATTTGTTGGTCTGTTCGAGATATTGAAACGAGTCGCCCCAGTAGCTTACCAAATTGCTTTGCCGTCTGCATTGTCGGATGTACACAACATTTTCCATGTCTCACAATTGTGGAAGTACGTGCACGATCCGAGCCATATAGTAGATTTGGGTCAGCTGGATCTGAAGACGGACTTGTCATATGTCGAAGAGCCTATGCAAATCTTGGAGTACAAAGATAAACTTCTTTGCAACCGTGCTATTCCTCTCATTCGCGTCCTCTGGAGAAACCATTCGGTCGAGGAGTCGACGTGGGAGCTTGAGTCAGAAATGAAGTAAAAATTTTCTTCATTGTTCTCGTAGAGGTAGGTTCTATTCTTAAGTTTCGAGGACGAAACTTTTTCTTAGTTGGTTATGGTGTAGTGCCCCATCCCTACATCGTGCCCCGTTCTTTGTCTACGGGGTGCGCGAGAAAGAAACACTGTTGCTATCGATTCGGTCGAGATCGATAGGTCGTGATCGATCGAATCGGTCGAACGGGAACGGTTAGATTAAGATCCATTCTCCGTTATGGAATGGCTTCTTCGGAACCAAGTCCTATATTCAGCGGGTTGCACCTCAAGGATTGACTCTACGGCTGATTCGGAAGAGACCTCCCGTTGCTCTGTTTTTTACGCCGCTTGCGTTGGTTTTTGGCCTTGGTTTTCTGAATGCGTTTTCGTGAATGTTTTCGATGGTTTTCATGGCTTACATTTCAAACTCACATTTTCTATCGAACTTCTTGAATAATTGCTTGTGCGATTTTAGGTAACCGCATAGGCGACGTCTAGCGCGACCAACAAGTTCTCTCGCCTCAAGCAAACTCAAGGTGAGTGGCTGACCTTTCTCTTCTCGACCCCTTCTTAGGTAAGTCGATAATGTTGTTGCGAATGAAAGAATAAATGCAAGGGCACGGACACGATAAAATGATCAAGTTTTTAAAGAAAATGTAGGCTATACCTAAGTAACTAAAATTTGCCGTTACACGGTCATGGACAACTTGTCGACAAGGTAGAGTTTTCCCGTAGCGGCAACCCGGGGCCACGGGACCGTTTCGGCCAAGAAAGGAAATACTGTGTATAGCTGTGCTGGATGATAGCACGGGTTAAGCGAGGACTTGCAGCGGAGTTCGCTACTTGCGCTGCAAGGGCCCCGGCTAACAAAAGCTATAGAGTCCAGGATGGCTTGTTATGCCAGTGACCAATCACACGTAATATTGTACTTGGTATAAAAATGATAACAATTGACAGGGAAGAACATGGTAAGTCTCATAAGGCCCGGCATGGTCCGCCGTGGGTAAGTTCCAACGTATTTTATATTATGCTTGTCATATGCTTGTTTGAAATTCATTAGGATGGTTAGAAACAGTCATAAACTAAGTCATGTAAACTCTTCAACCAAATTAGAGCTTGGAACTTAAATAGCCACGCACCAGTACAAAGTATAATATACTGATCCTCGCTCTCCACGCAGGTACCCTACACCACGAAGGGCGTGTCACTTAAAGCTCAAGACGGCACAAACACTTTTGAAGCCTCGTTCGTGAGTTGAAGGCTTGTTTCTGGAAATCCTTTTGAAGACCCTATACTCAGTCCAAAAGAAAGAAAAGATGACGACTCGACTTCCCTCAATATCAGGTGGAAAGTGTTATGTTTTGCTTGTAAAAAGGGATGTAATGTATGGAACGACTATCTCATCAGCGTTCGTTTTGTAAGTTGAGTCATGTTGTAAGCCCGCACGGTACTGATTGTAAAGGAGTCATGTAAATTAATTTTTATTATTAATGATAAGTCTACTTCTATTTCAAATGTGTCAATCAATTTTTCTGCGTACTCTAACTTGATGTTGTGTTTCAGATAACCTTATGACTATGCCTTGTGCGATCGCAACTTAGGTTCGCACGGCATCACGCCCGGGGGATGACTATCGATTCTACAAAATCGGGGCGTGACAACTTGTATCACAATCAACTTGAGAAGAGCCCTTTACATAGGCTTACAATGAAGGTTTAACATCGTCATGACAATTAAAGAAGAAATGTCAAAAGACATAGGTTATGGATAACCAAATGTAATAGGTTATGGATAACCAAAAGACGTAGGTTATATAGGCCAAATAATTATGGTAAATTATCCACATTTACAACAAATTCAAATTAAAAACCTTGTTTTTATTTTATCTCTAACTAAATCCAAGCCTTAATTATGCCCTCGATCCTATTGTTACACCCTACACTCCCCCCGTCCCAGTCTCTCTCTCTCTCTCTCTTTCTCTGTCTCTGTGTGTGTGTCGTCTGAAGATGAGGCTTCTGGAAGTCATAAGTTGTCGCTCGTACGCCACAAGAGGGGTAGATGCGAGGGTAGATGCCTCATCGGTTGGTAACTAAAAGAATGGGGTGTCCAACAATGAGAAATAGGGTTAGGGGTTAGCCAATATTTAGTTTTTGTCGATATATTATAAAGAATGTGAAGTTTACAAACAAAAGGCCAAAACAATGAAATGTAGTTATGTGTGAACATTTTAACTTTATTCTTATCGAATAGTACTTTCAACATTGGATTTGGCTTGCCAATATTATTTGACATGGCACCCAAATTCTTTCGATATTGGTTTTGGCTTGCCAAATTATTTGTTTGTGCTTAGTTGTCACTTCTGCAATATGCATCCAATATATCAAAATAGATGTTATATGTATGTTTCCAAAGGTATACATATGATGAAAATGGCCTTGCAAGCTTTGACTAATACTAAAACACAATTTTGTTCACGAATTCCTAGAAAATCACACCTAATATAAAAACTTTTTATTTCAATATTGTCAAGGAATTGCGAACCTCATGCAAACACCAATCATTCCCAACATGATATTAAGAGCATCCACAGTGGAGACTTCAAACACGTACTCTAAATTACTAGAAAATGTGTAAATTATTACTTTTGGAGTGTCTTCTTGATATTGGCACACAATGGTACACTCCAAACAAATACTCCAAATTAACATTTTCTATCTTTTTTTATTTTATTTTTCTTCCATGTTTGGTAAGATTTTTTCTTCTTATTTTTTCTTTATTTTTCTTTCATGTTTGGTAAAATTGGTTAATATTGGTGGGCCAGAAATTAATATAGTGGAGCTAGCACACGCTCCAAATCTGGAGTGTCTCTTAGCTTTCTAGTAATTTTCAAGTATGGACATGTAAGCCCCCTGAATTTTAGGGATTTATTTTTTATTTTTCTAAAAGAATTATTTTCGATAATAATTCTTATTTGATTATTTTTGATCATTAAATGCTCTTTTCCATGACTGATTTTTGGAGCGTCAGAGATGTCAGTCTATGGAAACTCTCTTCATGAGATTGTAGTAGACAAGATTATCTTTATTTTGATATATTATGCCCCACTCAAACTTGTTCTCCTGTACTCTGTTTGCATCGCGCAACTTTTGGGTCAATTTAGGCCAATTGATCATCTACCGTAAAACCTAATCCAACTTCCAATTTAATTTCGGGGCTCGACATGGGTCCAATCTGATCGACCCAATATATGGTTCTGACCTGTTTTGAGTCTACTATGCACGTGCTACTTACGTGCCACGCAATTGATCTCCCTCGTGTTTTTATTTTATCTATGATTAAAAATAGCTTAAATTTGTATTATGGCTAAATTTTAGCCCAAACTTGACCCAACACCCAACCCAATTTTATGTGACCCCTATCATGACTACCCAAATATACCAAATATAATTTCTCTCTCATCTCTACTAAAAAATCTCTCTTTCCCTCTCTACTTTACATAATATCTTATTTTCTCTCTCTTTCTAAATAATATATATAATATATATATATAAATTTCTCTCCCATCAGCAGACCCCCCCTAGCTGACCACTCCTCCTCTTCTTCTTCTTCTTCTTCTTCTTCTTCTTCTTCACTTCTTCTTCTTTATTTCTTCTTCTTCATGGTCTCACCATACCATAACCATCATCTTCATCACCATTAAAATCATCAACACCACCACCATTACCATAACCTTCTTCTCCTTCTCCTCCTTTCCCCCGCCGGGCAGCCACCGTCGTCGCCTCGCGACTGCGAGCGACCTCGGCGAGCCACCTCGCGCAGCAGCAGCAATAGCAGCTCGGGTAGCAACAGCAGCGGGTGTAGCAGCACGGCGGTGGCCACGTGCGACCACCCCGGCCGGCCCCACGACCCCTACTCACCCGGGCGAGCTCCGACGAACTCTCTGGCATGCGCGAGAGGCTACAACGTAGCTGCGAGCAGCAGCAACAATGCTACAGGAACAACAGCAACAATGCTGCAGGAGCAGCAGCGGTGTACCAGCACCACCGCGTGCCACCGTGCGGCCACCACGGCCAGCCGTCGACCTCGCCCTTGGCCGGGCGAGCTCCGGCGAACCGCCTAGGCGATTCGTGCATTTCGCACGAAATCCCGCCGTGACGCGCAATTTTGAATTCCAGAATGTACGTCTCGTCATAGCAACTTCGTACGTATTTTCTGGACAATCCGACCGTTGGATCGTTGATCCGTTTCTTTCGCCTCAATCTCTGTATATACCCCTTCAACCTTGTCAAGTTTCAACCGTTAATTCTGTCGTTTGATATGTCGAAATCGGCTACCAATTTGACCCTTTAAATTGTGTATATTTTGGACAGTTTTGTGGAGCCAACTTCGTGGACTCGTATCTCCGTCGTCGCAGCTCCGTTTGGCGTGCCACCAGTTCCTGTGCATAGCTGGTATAACCCTCTTCCCGTCTCTTAAGTTTTATTTCATTATGAGCTTGTTTGGTTGGTTGAATTTGACGCAAAAGTTGGCCGTCCGAATTCGTAATTTCCAACTTGTAAAATCCTAATTTTGAATTCGGGACTCCGGATTCAATTTCTGACACCACCAGTAGACTCGTGGCATTGTTCTGGCACTAATTTATATAAAGTTTGCTTGATTTGGAGGACATGGGCCCCGATACGTATTTCGGTGCAAGGCGGGCCCCCAGTCCGAGTCAACGGGATTTTTTGACTTCGACTCATCGGAATCCAATTCTGGATATATCGTTGAGTTCGTATCGTCATTCTGGACTCGTTGACATATACTTGTTAGATTTAGTAGACATTGCCTCCGGCACGTATTTCTGTGCAAATCAGATTCCAATATCTGGGTTAACAGACCAATTTGAGATCAGGCCATCGGAATCCAATTCCGGATATACCGTTGAGTTCGTATCGTCATTCTGGATTCGTGGACATATATTTTGCTAGGTTTTGAGGACTTTTATTCTGACATATTTTTCGGTGCAAAGTGGGTCCGACACGGACACCGTTTTGACCCAAAATTATCTTTTTGGCCCTGTGTTCAAATTGGACTTATGGGTAGGCCATTTTAGCTATTTTGACCATTCTGGACACGATGGTGATGGTTGTTTCATCATCCGACAACATCTGTAGACTTTCTTCCTTATCTATCACTATTTGTTATAATCCTTCTCTTTTTGGTTCGTAAATTGAGATCTGTCGATTCCAGTGATTTCACATCACTGAAATTGATAGGTTGACCATGTGGATGATTATTGAGACTAGCTTTGACCTAGTTTAACCTAGGGTGGACTAGGAGTTGACTAGTTGACCAAAGTCAACTAAGTCAACCTTTGACCCAGTTTGACTGAGTTTGACCTAGAATAGGCCTAGAAACATAGAATTAATGTATATATATATATATATATTGTTTACTCTAGAACACTAAGTAATCCTGTAAATTCATGTTAGGTCTTTGTGACATCGGTTCGGGCATAGACCATCACTTATTGCTCAAGATAGCAGGCGAGTACATTCTCTGATAGTTTTCATTATCTTGATATCTACTATATCCGATTCAGTTGTAGTATTTACTTGATTCCTGACATGATGGTATACGGACTAGTATATGTCGCATCCTGTCGTGAGATATTATTCCTGGGTGACCATGGTATATTGGTACATTGTTCGTTCTTGTTGTGAAACCCAATTTTTGTAAAGTAAATTAATATTAATATTATAATATTATTGCTATTATTAATAGTATTATTTGTGAGTTTAAAATAAATTTCGAAAATTAAATATGGCTTTTTGATTTCTGGCGAGACCCGAGCCGGACCAGCCTTTCGAGCCCCAGACCCGGTCTAAATCCATTCTTTAGAATTCCGATTTATCCTTATTAAAAAAATAAAAATAAAATTCTCTTTAGAGCTGGTCCAAGTTGGACCAGCAAACCCCACATTACTCTCCCCCTCTCTCCTCTTTTCCCTCTCCACAACTCACTCCCCCCCTCACCCACGTTTCTCCACTTCTTCCCATTTAAACGAAGCACCACATGACTTCTCTTCCAACTCCTCCTTATTTCTCTACATCTCCCCTTATAATTCCCTAGGAGCAAGAGGACCACCATTCCTATACTTCCCTCTCATTCTCAATACTTACCTTTTCCTAAACCCCTTTCCCCAAACCCTTCCAGAGCTTTCGTCGGCCGCCTCGGCGCGCCACCGCAGCCCGGCCTCCCGCGGCCCCTCCAGCGCCGAACCCCCGATCCGTCGACCCCCGACCTTCCGCCGGCCTCCTCCAGCCAGCACCCGCGCTCGACCCCCAGCGGCGCCTCCGCGCCCGACCTTCGTCGGCCGCGCGCCTCCCCGCGCCCCCGTGCGAGCATTTTCCGGAGGGCCACCTCCGCCCATGGCCGCCCCTCCCGGCCAGCGCCGAGCTTCACCGAGCCAGCGAACCCCCGCCTTCTCCCTGGATTTCCCGAGTTCGGGCGTGCCCTAGCCGGACTTCAAGTCTGTCCCGCTTTGCGGTGACCCGCAGTTCCGCGGATCCGAGTCCAGCGCTGTCCCGAGCTTTTCCAGCTCCTGTCCGGCAGAGTCTCGGTTTTTCCGTTGCAATTCGGATCCCTTTATTTCTATAAACTTGCATCTGAGAGCTCTAGCCGAGCAACCTAAGGTATAACCCCTATCCCATCCCATTTTCTTTTGGTCTGTGATGAGATTGGTCCCCGATTCCCTCCCCGGAATTCGGTTTTTTAGCGACGTCGTAGTTTCGGAACTTTCGGAAATGGTTTTCTGGATAATTTGGTTTCGGATTCGCGAATTCGTTTTGGGTCGTTCCGAATTAATATTTGGAATGTTTGTGGTTATCTTTATATATGTATTTTGGGATTCCCTGGTTTGGAACTTGCAGGAAAATATTGGCACACTTTTTCAGTTTTTGGGTTGACCAAAAATAGAGGAAATGCTGCCGGATTTTCATAAAATTTAATTACATTTTTAAAATGAATTTAAAACAGTTTTTCGGAAAATATTAATATTTTGGATTTTGGACGACGACCGTATTGGTCAATGGGCCCTGGCTAAGTGCAAACGAAGCCGGCTTCGCCCGGACGTTGAGGCATTAGCCTATATGACGATTGGACCATATCTGAGACTCATTAAATATTTAATTTATTATTATTTATTTTACTCATAATTAATTAATAGGAAGTTTTAGAACTAACGACCGTTTTTGTCTTATTTCAATTTATGTAAATAAATTGTAATGGGTATAAGCCCAGCTGGTTGTTGGTTCTGTGACCTGTAATTTGGTAGCGTAGGATTTTCTGTTGCTTTTCTGGTTTTGCGAGTTCTTTTAGCGTACGCGTAAATCAAATAGATAATTATTTTGATATAAAAATTAATAAGGTTTTCTCACATTAAAATTTACAAGTTTTAATATTTAACAACGATCATGTATTTCTCATTAAAATAAGAAATTTAGTTTTATATGTATAATTATGAAAATATAAAGTTTTAATCAAATTAATTTGGTAACTACGAGATTTTCCAAAATACAAAGTTAAATTGATCTTTTTCTCGTTATTAATTACAACGCATCGATAATCGCATTTTGTTCGTGTTTAATAATAAAGATTAAAATTGATTAGGACACAATTAGAGATTTCAACTAGCATAGTTAGCTTGGTAACCCTGGATTCTGAGTCGAACTTCTCGAATGTAGGATTTCGAGGACGAGTCTAAATCCCATCTCGAAGTCTTCATCCCTTCAAGTCCAGTCCATTTGAGGCAAGTACATTTTGTGTTAGTTTACAGTTATTTAATAATCGCTTTACTGCAAGTTTAAACCACGATGCAACACGGAACTCTCCCTGAGAGCATTGACTGTAACTACTGTAACTACTGTAACTGTTTGGGGACTGGGGGAGTAGTGTAATGAGTATGACCACATCCAAACTACTATAACTACTGTAACTGTATTAGCTTACCCCTTATACACACGGGGATAAGCCGTATCTGAACTGTAACAAATCCAAGCCGGTCATATTCATTGCCTATTCAAATCACACTGTTCTACTGTTAGAAAACTGTTCATTTCCAAATTGTTTAAAAGTACATGATTCTATTATTATTTTAACTGTCAAATTAGCTTGAATTGTACTTTGCTCCCTCCTGACTGGAGATAACATTTTTAGGGGATATTGAGGATGCTGAGCTGTTATACAACAGCTATTACGACCCGGTTCTGTACCCCGTGGTGCTGCCAGAGTCCCCTTTGGAGGATGCAGGACCTGAGGCCGACGAGCCGAACGCCTAGCTAGATTTTCTGTTTTTAGATTTGTTGTAATAGAATTTTGTAATTTGATTTCAGCTTTTAATTCAGTTCTTTCACTTTCCAGTTGTATTTATTTAAAGGTTTAATAAAATTTTAAATTTCCGAATATTGAGTTGTGACAAATATAGATATTGTTGTTGTGGTTACCTGCTAATGGAACAGCTTACTGCCGCCGTCTCAACAACGGTAAAGGCTGGGCATGATCCGGTTCGACCCAATTATTTGGGATCGGGTCGTGACATGTTTTTAGTGGTGGCCCATGCAGGTCCAAACAACAACTTAGGAAAACATACCTAGAAACAATTAGAACACTAGAACATTGATTTGTCACAACATAGGTCCGAATTATATATAAATAAATATTTTTGTTTGATTATAGACTGGTAGGATATCTTGCTTATGATTGCACCCTAAACCTTCCAGAATATAACCAAGGAAAAGACCAATCCTGCTGGCGATGAGGTGTCATCTCCGGATCATACCCCATCTCCTCAACCAAGTCCAGGGTTTATTCCCTCGCGGCTGATTGACCGTCCCCATAATGCATCCAGTAAAGTTTTCACTCCAATGGCGATTCCTACCTCTTCTCAAACTGAGTTGCATTTCCTTGGTGGAGTATCCATTCCTGTTGCTCCACCAGTACCAGCAAATACCTCCCAAATGGTTGCCCTATTTCAAAAAATCCTGGAGTTCCAGAAAGCTCAAGATGAAGCCCAGCAGGAACAGATGAACATCACGAGAGAAGACATGAAGAACGTCAATGATGTAGCCTTAGCTATCTTAAACCAAGTTGGAGCGGAACCTCATCCTAGGAGGGATACCCCTGAATCTAGGAGAAATTTGAGCCCTATCCGGCAGTCATATCGTAAGAAGCTATTAGTTTGTGACTACTGTAAAAGGCTTGGTCACCAAGCCAATATTTGTCGCAAGAGATTGGAAAAATATTTGGTATGTGGATCTGCTGAACATCGGGTAAAGGACTGCCCCTTATCTTTCCATCAAACCAGAGCACATATCCTAGCAACACCTGTTAGGCCACAACCTAGGGACTCTCTTCCTATCCAGCAGACCTTGCCTCCTACAATAAGGCATGATGCAGACTCGAGGTTCATAGAAGATAAAGCAGTTGGAGACTGCTCGAGCAAGAGCCAGAACCATGAAGATTACTATCTAGGACTGCTGAATAGCATTATCTATTGTTATAAGAAGTTGTAACAGGATGTCCTTAGATCAATCATAAGAGTTTTTGCTGTAATTCTCCACATGAATCAAATTCTTAGTTACACCTTTATGGTAGATGTTTTCCCTGATAGTCTTCCCGGATTACCCCAGATCTAGACATAGAGTTCACTATTGACCTAGTCCCCGGCTCTTCCCTATTTCTAAGGGATGCTACAGAGTCAACCTGAAGGAGGCCAAGGAGATGAAGGACCAGATCAATGAACTGAAGGCTCTAGGATTCATTCGAGACGGAGCTTCACCCTGGAAAGCACCTGTCTTGTTTGTGCCCAAGAAGGATAGAACAGTACGGATGTGCATCGACTACCGGGCATTGAACAATATCACCATCAAGAACAAGTACCCTCTGCCCGGATCGATGACCTATTTGATCAATTGAGCGGAGCCAAGATGTTTTTGAAGATTGATCTTAGATCTGGCTACCACCAGATCAGGGTTAGGAAGGAAGATATTCCCAAGACGACATTCAACACCAAGTATGGGCAGTTGAATTCTTGGTCATGCCGTTTGGACTGATGAATGCTCCTACGATGTTCATGAACCTTATGAACAAGGTTTTCCATGAATACCTAGATCAAATTGTCGTTGTCTTCATCAATGACATTCTGATCTATTCAAAGACGGAAGAGGAGCACGAAGAGCACCTCAGAAATGTTCTAGAAAAGTTGAGGAAGGAGAAGTTGTATGGTAAACTTTCCAAATGTGAGTTCTTTCTAGACAAGGTGGATTTTTTTTGGCCATATTGTCACAGGAGAAGGAATTCCGGTAGATCCGTAGTAGATAGCCGCTGTTGAGAAGTGGTCTATCCCGAGCTCAATTGCTGAAATCAGGAGTTTCTTGGGCTTGGCTAGCTACTACCGGAAGTTCGTGAAGGATTTTGCCAGAATTGCTGAGCCGATGATGAAGCTCACTCGGAAGAATGAAGAGTTCATCTGGACGGAAGGTTGCCAGGCATCATTTGAGGAGCTGAAGAAGAGACTTACCACTGCACCAATCCTTGCGCTACCCGCAGGAACTGGTGGTTTCTCAATCTACAGTGATGCCTCAGGTAAAGGACTGGGTTGCGTTCTTCAACAACATGGAAAAGTGATTGCTTATACATTTAGGCAATTACGGACTCATGAGAAGAACCATCCCACACATGATCTGGAGCTTACGACAGTCATCTTTGCTTTGAAGCTATGGAAGCATTATCTATATGGAGAGAGAGTGAAAATATATATAGACCACAAAAGTCTGAAGTATGTTTTCACTCCGAAGGAGCTGAACATGAGGCAAAGAAGATGGCTGGAGCTGATGAAGGATTTTGGCATCGATCTACAGTACCACCCGGGTAAGGCTAATGTGGTCGCAGATGCACTTAGTCGATACCCTATGGCGATGTTTTGACCAGGGAGCGGCACCTGCTAAAGGACATCGAGAAGCTTGGACTGGAGATTATACTGCCTGGAAGGAAGGAGCTGGATGCTGATTCATTGTTTATGAAGTTGCAAGTGAGCTCGAGTCTGATGGACAAAATCAAGGAGACGCAATTTCAAGACGAGACACTTTGCAAACTTAGAGATCAAGTGCTGGCAGGAACACTTGAAGGATTCTCAATCGCCAGTGACGGAGCGCTGAAGAATGGTACGAGGCTTTGTGTACCAACTGGCGAACTGAGGAACGAGCTGATGCAAGAAGTACACCAGTCGCAGTATTCCATACATCCTGGAGCCAACAAAATGTATCGGGATATGCGTACCATTATTTGGTGGTTTGGAATGAAGAAAGACGTGGCCAGGTATGTTGCTAGATGTTTAATTTGTTAACAAGTAAAAGCTAGCAGACAGAGACCAGCAGGACTATTGCAGCCGCTTAACATCCCGAAATGGAAATGGGAGCACATAACAATGGATTTTGTATCGGGACTGCCTCGATCCCAAGGAGGGAAGGATGCCATTTGGATTATTGTGGACCGACTGACGAAGTCAGCTCACTTTATACCCTTCAAGGTTGGTCTATCCACCAAAAAGTTGGCAGTACTGTACATGCGGCATATCTACCGGATTCATGGAGTTCCGGTAAGTATTGTGTCTGACAGAGATACTAGATTTACCTTTCACTTTTGGAAGAGTTTGTATGACAGTTTGGGAACACAACTGAAGTTTAGCACCGCCTACCATCCCTAGGCTGACAGGGCAATCAGAGAGAACAATACAGACGCTAGAAGACATGCTGAGATCCTGCGTCTTAGAATTTGGAGGGTCTTGGGAAGACCATTTGCACTTGGTAGAATTCTCCTACAACAACAGCTACCAAGCTAGTATCGGTATGACACCGTTCGAGGAACTCTATGGACGTCGTTGCCGCACTCCCCTTGCTTGGGACGACGTCAGAGAACGAGCGTTGTTTGGACCTGAGAAGGTGACCGATGCAACAGAGAAGGTGAGAATGATCATAGACAAGCTCAAGATTGCCCAAGACAGACAGAAGCATTGGGTTGATAGTAGTCGTCAACCAGTGAAGTTTGAAGAAGGAGATAGCATTTTTGTGAAGTTTTCTCCTACCAGAGGAACGATCAGTTTTGACGGAGCTGGAAAATTGAGGCCAGGTACATCAGGCCATTTGAAGTTTTAAGACGAGTTGGAAGTAGCATACCGGTTAGCTCTACCAGCTAATCTTGAGAGTGTGCAACGTCTTCTATGTATCACAGCTCAAACGCTACAATCCGGATCCGAGTCACATTTTGGATAATTCAGAGCTGAAGATTGGACTCAACCTTTCAGTGTCAGAGAAACCAGTAGCAAGCGTAGTCAGAGGTGAGAAGAAGATCAGAAATTTGAGCCATCACGTAACTCCTATCTTTTCGTTCTAAACTTGTCTGATGCTGCTAAGTTGGCCTAGTTTTGTAAGCTATTTCTTTATCAAGCTTGATCATGACAGTATTTTATTGGGTGCACCCACTAATATATTGTCTAATCAGGACCGGTGCATGATGGTCTGATCAACCTCGTGTACTTTGGTTCGCTTTTGTATTTTTCTGCATGGATGATATCATAAATAAAACTTGTCCCTAAACCGTCTCATCCATGACTGCCTTGGAAATTCTTATTGTTGGACCTGAGTTACGGACGTAGTACCCGTACCTGCTTCATTTGAGTTTATCCTACCCCCTAACCCTGCCTTTAATTTCGAGGACGAAATTTTCTAAGGAGAGAAGATTGTGAAACCCAATTTTTGTAAAGTAAATATTAATATTATAATATTCTTGCTATTATTAATAGTATTATTTGTGAGTTTAAAATAAATTTTGAAAATTAAATATGGCTTTTTGATTTCTGGCGAGACCCGAGCCGGACCAGCCTTTCGAGCCCCAGACCCGGTCTAAATCCATTCTTTAGAATTTAGATTTTTCCTTATTAAAAAAATAAAATAAAATTCTCTTTAGAGCTGGTCCAAGTTGGACCAGCAAACCCCACGTTACTCTCCCCCGCTCTCCTCTTTTCCCTCTCCACAACTCACTCCCCCCCCTCACCCACGTTTTCCCACTTCTTCCCATTTAAACGAAGCACCACATGACTTCTCCTCCAACTCCTCCTTATTTCTCTGCGTCTCTCCTTGTAACTCCCCAAGAGCAAGAGGACCACCATTCCTATACTTCCCTCTCATTCTCAATACTTACCATTCCCTAAACCCCTTTCCCCAAACCCTTCCAGAGCTTCCGTCGGCCCGCCCCGGCGCGCCACCGCAGCTCGGCCTCCCGCGGCCCCTCCAGCGCCGAACCCCCGATCCGCCAACCCCCGACCTTTCGCCGGCATCCTCCAGCCAGCACCCGCGCCCGACCCCCAGCGGCGCCTCCGCGCCCGACCTCCGTCGGTCGTCCGCCTCCCCGTGCCCCCGCGCGCGCATTTTTCGGCAGCCCACCTCCACCCGTGGCCGCCCCTCCCGGCCAGCGCCGAGCTTCGCCGAGCCAGCGAACCCCCGTATTCTCCCTGGATTTCCCGAGTTCGGGCGTGCCCTAGCCGGACTTCAAGTCTGTCCCGCTTTGCGGTGACCCGCAGTTCCGCGGATCCGAGTCCAGCGCTGTCCCGAGCTTTTCTAGCTCCTGTCCGGCAGAGTCTCGGGTTTTCCGTTGCAATTCGGATCCCTTTATTTCTATAAACTTGCATCTGAGAGCTCTAGCCGAGCAACCCAAGGTATAACCCCTGTCCCGTCCTATTTTCTTTTGGTCTGTGATGAGATTGGTCCCCGATTCCCTCCCGGGAATTCGGTTTTTTAGCGACGTCGTAGTTTCGGAACTTTCGAAAATGGTTTTCTGGATAATTTGGTTTCGGATTCCCGAATTCATTTCGGGTCGTTCCGAATTAATATTTGGAATGTTTGTGGTTATCTTTATATATGTATTTTCGGATTCCCTGGTTTGGAACTTGCAAGAAAATATTGGCACACTTTTCCAGTTTTTGGGTTGACCAAAAATAGAGAAAATACTGCCGGATTTTTCATAAAATTTAATTATATTTTTAAAATAAATTTTAAACGGTTTTTTGGAAAATATTAATATTTTGGATTTTGGGCGACGACCGTATTGGTCAGTGGGCCCTGGCTAAGTGCAAACGAAACCGGCTTCGCCCGGATGTTGAGGCATTAGCCTATATGACGATTGGACCATATCTGAGACTCATTAAATATTTAATTTATTATTATTTATTTTACTCATAATTAATTAATAGGAAGTTTTAGATCTAACGACCGTTTTTGTCTTATTTCAATTTATGTAAATAAATTGTAATGGGCATAAGCCCAGCTGGTTGTTGGTTCTGTGACCTGTAATTTGGTAGCGTAGGATTTTCTGTTGTTTTTCTGGTTTTGCGAGTTCTTTTAGCATACGCGTAAATCAAATAGATAATTATTTTGATATAAAAATTAATAAGGTTTTCTCACATTAAAATTTACAAGTTTTAATATTTAACAACGATCATGTATTTCTCATTAAAATAAGAAATTTAGTTTTATATGTATAATTATGAAAATACAAAGTTTTAATCAAATTAATTTGGTAACTACGAGATTTTCCAAAATATAAAGTTAAATTGATCTTTTTCTCGTTATTAATTGCAACGCATCGATAATCGCATTTTGTTCGTGTTTAATAATAAAGATTAAAATTGATTAGGACATAATTAGAGATTTCAACTAGCATAGTTAGCTTGGTAACCCTGGATGCTGAGTCGAACTTCTAGAATGTAGGATTTCGAGGACGAGTCTAAATCCCATCTCGAAGTCTTCAACCCTTCAAGTCCAGTCCATTTGAGGCAAGTACATTTTGTGTTAGTTTACAGTTATTTAATAATCGCTTTACTGCAAGTTTAAACCACGATGCAACACGAAACTCTCCCTGAGAGCATTGACTGTAACTACTGTAACTACTGTAACTGTTTGGGGACTGGGGGAGTAGTGTAATGAGTATGACCACATCCAAACTACTGTAACTACTGTAACTGTATCAGCTTACCCCTCATACACACGGGGATAAGCCGTATCTGAACTGTAACAAACCCAAGCCGGTCATATTCATTGCCTATTCAAATCATACTGTTTTACTGTTAGAAAACTGTTCATTTCCAAATTGTTTAAAAGTGCATGATTCTATTATTATTTCAACTGTCAAATTAGCATGAATTTTACTTTGCTCCCTCCTGACTGGAGATAACATTTTTAGGGGATATTGAGGATGCTGAGCTGTTATACAACAGCTATTACGACCCGGTTCTATACCCCGTGGTGCTGCCAGAGTCCCCTTTGGAGGACGCAGGACCTGAGGCCGACGAGCCGAACGCCTAGCTAGATTTTCTGTTTCTAGATTTGTTGTTGTAGAATTTTGTAATTTAATTTCAGCTTTTAATTCAGTTCTTTCACTTTCCAGTTGTATTTATTTAAAGGTTTAATAAAATCTTAAATTCCCGAATATTGAGTTATGACAAATATAGATATTGTTGTTGTGGTTACCTGCTAATGGAACAGCTTACTGCCGCTGTCTCAACAACGGTGCAGGCTGGGCATGATCCGGTTCGATCCAATTATTTGGGATCGGGTCATGACACTTGTTTTCTTCTACTTGTATAGACGCCGATTCCTAAGGGGATTTGCTACCCTCTTAGAGAATCTCGCATCATGACGTGACATGTTCGGATCCGTTATACTACTCGGGGATGGGGAGTTATTAGAGGTTATGTGATCATACCCCACTGGTTACTACCTGCATCATAGCTTTACCCTCGCCTCACGTAGGGTAAAGCCTGACCTGATACTACTTGCACCATAGCTTTCCATTTTGGCCAGCCTGATCTTCAGGTTTACTTGCGCTTGTTCTTGTACCATAGCCGGTCAAATGGAAGAGACTGATCTTGACCCAAGCCGATCACATAATGCTCTAATATCTCAAGGCACTGTTTATATTTACATTATACATCAGATATTACTGTACCGTTCTACATTCCAGTATTTCATATCCTGATATACTACTTTATTTCTAGTCTTGATATTTCATCTTGTATTTCATTATAATTGTCTCTTATAGAATTTGTCAATTTATATGGAACTGCTATTAGTTTATGTACTCGTTCCCATCCTGACTGGATACGTTGACAATATTTTTAGGAGTTGTTATGCCCTCATTATTAGACTATAGGATGTTGCTAGCTGAGGCGGATCTCGATATTCTTTCACCGTGAGTTATCTTCCAGGAGTGCTAGGCCTGGTAGTTATTTGAGTTTTGTTATTGTTTTTCTTCCATTTTATTCTTGTCTCATATGATCCTTTGTTGATTCTAGTTGTTCTAGTGATATTGTTATCTTTCTTGTCTTATCTTCCTTAGCTTTTGTGATGTGATATGAGTACCTTTATAGTTATGGATCTTTAGATGTTGTAGTTAGTATCGGGTACTTGACAGCGCTCTACCGCCGACACTGCGGCGTAGGCTGGGCGTGGCCCACGTATTTGTACCCGTTTATCCGGGTGCGGGTCGTAACAGGACAAGTGCCCACTGTAGTCTTCAAGTGCTACAAAATTTGACTAAAGTCAAAATGTAGCACTTGAAATCTCTTCCACCGTGGATGCTCTGACACAGAAAACAAAAAATAACAAAATTTTCAACAAAAAATACCAAAATTTTCAACAGATCATTTGGATAAAGTGATCATCACCAAACAAAGCTAACAATACCAATAAAAATCTCCAAAAAATAGAAGAAAACCAAAGCAACGGTACGGGTGAGCATTGTTCGGTTTTGTTGTGCCCCGTCCCGTTCAGTCAATCGGAGGAATCGAAACGCCGACGGCGCTCGAACTTAGCCTCGCAACGGCTGCTCGAAGAATCGCTCGGTCGAGGCGACTCCTCGCTCAGGTGGGGTAGTTTCGGTGAACTTGCCTCATCTTAGCCTTTATTTAATAACTCGCATGTTTTCAACTTGCACAAGTTAGGCTTGATAATAAAAGAGACGCATCCACACAGCTAAGAGAATAATCCCAATGGGTCGGAATGTGTTAGAACATGGAAAAGATCCCACGGTCTCCTTAGAAGTCGGCTCAGCATGCTTTCAAAATGACACTCGGTCCTTCGTCCCGTGGCTTGGGAGAATGAAGTTGGCCTAAGTTGTTAAGTTGCCACAACGTTCGAATTAGCCTAAGTCATAGGCGTCGCCCGCGTGAATGCTTGATAAAGCATGCACGATCCCGTCGTCCAAGGCTTGGCATAGCCTTCACACGTCCCGTGGGTTAAGTTGTCTTGCACGGCTTTTAGCTTAAGTCTAGGCACCCGAGAAGGTTGTTCAAGTCGAACGCATGCACGACACGTTCCCTCAATGCGAAGCTTGGCATAACCTTTGTGTTACGACCCGCACCTGGTTTTCGGACGCGAGCTCGTTAGCAAGCCAGCTACGTATCGAGCGGACTCCAGCCCGACTCGAGTACGTATAAGCTGTCAAGGTCACGGGTATCATGTCTAATCTAAACTGTATCTCAATCCACAAGAATCAAATAAACAAGAACGAACAAGTATGGGTGATGGTCTGCAGCCCATTAACATATTGTTCGATTAGACTCAAAAAATGATGTGAGTCTATAAATAAACAGAGTATATCATTCTATGGAATATAAAGCACGAGAAGATAATGAAGAAATATCACAAGCAAATACCTGTATCATACATCGCAATCCTCTACCATCCTGCTCTGCTAACTAACTCCATACAGTCGCTAAACCTGAAGAGATCATCAGGTCTTCAGAGGACTAGCAAGATACATAAAACATGCCTATCTAACAGTTTAATCATGTAATAATATAACCAGGGTATAAACAAGAACTAGACGGGAGACTGACATGTGGCTACTGACAGGTAACTATGAACACGGGCACGGGATCAAATATGCATAAATGAACTGCTGGTAGATCAATGGAATACCGACCCTCGCCCCGAATATAGACTCGCGGGTCAGTTTCAAGACAAATCACCCTCGCCCCGTATGTGGACTCGCAGGTGCAAAGGACAACCCTCGCCCCATGTGTGGACTCGCAGGTTATGGAAAAGACAAAGGAATAGCAGTTCACTCACACTTACTTGCAGACACGACTCAGTCAAGATACAGGTGAAGATACGGTACAACTCAGTCATGACACAGGTAAGGACAACTCTAGCATGATCAATGACGTAAACAAGCCTGATATAACTACACTATCAAGTCATGAGATACTGATATACAAGCAAGACAATAAACTAGTAAACGCGGTATCATATAACTCAATAGCAACTAATGTAACTAAATATAACACACTACAACAGGTGTACTATAAGCATGAAAATAAACTGTAGAGGGAGGCAAGGTATACTTGCCTGGTGGTAGCACGAAGAACCAATAAGATACCGTCAACTGTACGCCATAAAGTCCAAAATCCACAAGTGTCTCCGAAAGCTGAAACAGATATTGCCAACATCCTCAGAATAGTCAAATTAGCTAGGATTGCCTCTCCTTAAGTCCAATTCTGGACACAGGGGCAAAACAGTAATTTTGGGCCAAAACGATGTCCGCCGGTGGACCCGCTTTGCACCGAAAAGCATGCCAGAGTCAATGGTCTCTAAAGTCGTCAAACTATATGTCAACAGGTCCGGTTTTCCGATACAAACCCAACCGTATGTCCAAAGTTGGATTCCGGCGGGCCGTGCACAAAATCGTCCGTTGAGTCGGACCGTGGGGCCCACGAAACGGTGATCCGATCAACTGTCTCAAAATTGGACCAAACTTGGCATACAGGACCAGAAAAATGATACGGTCCTGTTGGCGCAAGTTTTGTCTCAATCTGACGAGCGTGCACAAAGTAATTAAATTTTTTACAAAGTGACCGATACGGTGAATTTCGACGGATACGCATCAAATTCGTCGCGCACACGCGACCAATTTGAATTACGTCAAAGCCCACACGACCACGAAGCCGTTATGCACCTTTCGATGCTTTCGGTTCATGACCACGTCGCCCGGTTTGGCGGGACGCACGTCGTATCGGAGTTTTTTCGGGGTTTCAAAAACGAGTTTTTCTCAATATTGGGAAGCCGATTTCTTGGCGCACAATTATCAAAATTGATTTCTGTAAAAAGAGTTTTCTAGCCCTATATGTTGTCAATAAGACCCTTCAAATAGATTTCTAAAATTCATAACAGATTGATCAGGAATCGCCTTCCAATTTCGGGTTTCAACTAGAAAACTGCTCTGCTTTGGATCAGTTTTTCGTCAATGTTCGCGTCGATTTATCGAGCAACATAGGGTACCTAAATACAAACTATTTGAAGTGGTGTAGAGCCGTATAGGTTGTCTTCCTATCGAACCAATTGGTTCAAGAAATGATGATGAGACGAGGCAGTAAGATACCTGCGAAGTCGTCATCACGGTGCAACTGCTGCTACGGCTGTTCTGTAAATTCGTGCGCGCGACGTCCTTGGCCGCCGTCCGGCGGCGCTCCGGCGTCGGGGTGACCGCCCAGGAGACTGGGGAGGCTTGGCGGAGGTGTAGTGTGGTTTGCGTTTAGGGTTTTAGCTATTCTCCTCTCGATCCCTCTCTGTTATATGTATAGCGCGGCTGTTGTTGCAGGGGTCGGCCTGGAAAGTTTTTCCCATCAGGCTCGGGTTGGGCTTCTTTGCTGGACTGGGAAATGTGGTGTTGGGCTTGAGATTACTCCTTCTTAATTGCATGGGTGTTTGCAACTCATGTGGGCTGGGTCCACAGTGTTGCTACTATTGTTTTGTTATCATTTCTTTTTATTTTTAATATCTATATATATATATATATCTATATACACTCACATATATATAATATACATTTTTCTTTTTCTATTTCATTTAGCCTAATATATATACATATCTGTATATATATTCATATATATATATATATATATATATATATATATATATATATATATATATATATATATATATATATATATATACACATATACATATACATCAACGATATATATTTATATATACACACATATATATCTTATACCCACACACGTATATATATGTATATAAATACACATATACCCTATATATATTTATATATATATATACACATATATAAATTCCTATATATATACATATATATATTCACAAACATATAACAAAATAATATCTATATACGCACATATATATCTATATATACATATATATATTCACACACACATAACCAAATAATAATAATATTTAATAATAATCTCAATAATATAATAATGATAATAACCCTAATAACACTGAAATTAAACCAATAATATATTGCGGTGAACTTATCAACCACCCCATTTATTTGGCTCCAGAATCCGTACAATATTCTATACACTATTTAATATTAATAATACCTATATTCTATCCATAACAAATATTTAGAAATTAATTTCCAAATCCTAAAAATATATACAAAATATTCGCATTTACCAAACATGTCTACAAGGCCGTATTTGGTCCCACTACATGCCTACATGGACTTGGATTTGACTTGGGCCCAATCTGGATAGGTTCGGTACAACCGGGTTCCCTACACTTCAATAATATAATTAAATAATAAATAAAATCTTCGGTGCGGGTTACGTCGCAACTTGGCCTGGTTTTCCTAGTTAGGATACTCATAAGGCTTTGCATTCCCCTATCATGGCTAAATACTAGTCAAAGTACGCTACTGCACTATCCGTGCCATGATTCCTAGCCGTCTTGTACTTCAAAACGCAACCATGGCTAAAGTCATCCACCGTAATAATTATCTAACTAACTATTTATAAAAAAAACAAATTTAAAAAAATCACCATTAAATCAGATAAATGGATAAATAAATATTTTAAAAAATATTTTCGGGAAGGGAAGCTACACTTTGCTCGTCAAGTCGTTGCACAAATAAGTTAGGCAAAGTTATGCCGGTCGGCCTAAGCCATTTCTAGCACTGTCCCGCTCTATCTGCGGTTGTCAAGTCGCATAGTCCCTCGAGAACAAGGCTCATCGTATAAAGTATATGACTTGAGCGATAGCTTCGCCTAGAGAACCAGGCCTGTCTAAGGCACGAGCCACGGTGAATTTAGTAAAGAGTATGCCACGGACAAAGGAAGTCCATGCGACTGGTTGTCGCCGAGATCGGTCCCGCTACTTGGGAGTCTCGATAAGCCTCGTTCACGCGAGATCGGTCCCACTACATGGGAGTCTCACTAAGTCTTGATAAGCTTCGTTCACGCGAGATCGATCCCGCTACTTGGGAGTCTCGCTAAGTCTCGATAAGTCTCGCACACGAGATTGGTCCCGCTACTTGGGAGTCTCGATAAACTTTATTCACGCGAGATCGGTCCCGCTACTTGGGAGTCTCGCTAAGTCTCGATAAGTCTCGCACACGAGATCGGTCCCGCTACTTGGGAGTCTCAATAAGTCTCGCACAAGAGATCGGTCCCGCTACTTGGGAGTCTCGATAAGTCTGGATAAGCAAGCACGTAATTTCGGTCCTGCTACTTGGGAGTCTCGATAGAAAGATGGAAAGCATGGTCATGATTAAGAAAGGACTTGGTAGATTGAGTTGAGTCTGCATGGTCATTGGATAACTTGTCGACTAGGTGTAGTCTTCTCGAATGATCGTCGGGGCGCCGGGATCATGTCGGCCCGGAAAAAGTGAGATGCGACTCAAGGTAGGATGCTGGATAACCGCATGGGAGATTCGGCACTTCCGGGGCTAGCTACCCGTAGAGGGACGGACCGATATTCCCGAACCACAAGTCTGAGATAGCTTGACATTGCTAGTGACCACTCATATAGATGGGTCGGCATAATAGCGGCAAATCGCGTGTATGCCTTTGGATTGAGTCTAGAACTTGAATGCATGTCCAGTCAGTAACACAATGTCCGGGCCTAAGATTGTGCTGCAACATAGGCACCGTGCTTGGCACGATACTTGGAGTTGGGAAGTTCATGAAATTGACACTATGTTTTATAAGTCTTGTCTAAGTTAGTTTATGAGTCGAACAGAAAGGCCGCAAGGCGGTAGCATGGATAAGTCTTGATAAGTTGCGAGGCACGGCCTCAATCTTGAAGCACGAATAAGTCTAAGCAAGATCTAGAGGCACGACCTGCACAAGTTGTCTCCTTGACGTTATTGGAAACTAGAATAGACAAGTAGATGTCATGGCATGACCCTGTCGTCCCGAGTTGAGAGAATCGGTCAAGTACATAAGCGATGAGGCACTGCCTCGATAGAAATACACGTTGGTATTATAACACGACCATGTCGTGGCACATCGGTTTGGTCAGGCGTCATAGTCTTAAAATTGATCCTAAGGCAAGAATAGAAAGACAATCGAAAGAGATTAAGCTGTACAAAGTAAATGAATGTGTCGGTTATGTATGGGTGGGCGTGGAGCCCACTCCACCAGTACAGTTGAGTACTAATACCCACATAGTTTTCATGTGCAGGCACAGATAGAAGCTCGTGGTGCGGAGCCCGCTTAGATGTGTCGAGGTACGGAGTTCCTTGGCGAGTCGAAGTGTGCGGCCTCGTGAACTCAAGACTTATACGAGACATAATGTATGGACATTGCCTTCCAAAGCTTCCGCTGGCTCAAGTATTATATTAAGAGATGAGAGAGAGCAGAGTGACTTATAAAATAAGAGAAAAGTGAGCTTGAGAGACTTGTAATCATGGCCTTGCGCCCTCTGTAACCTTTGTTTCAATATCAATAAAATGCATCCTTTGAATGACTTGTGTTTTATTCTAAATTTCTGCTGCTAATATTTAATGTCTCTGCTTGGGACTTCTGTGCAACGACCCCGTCGCAGCTGCTGTAATCGACCGTTATGGAACCTGCCTTGTACGAACGCAATCTAGGCTCGTGCGGCATCACGCCTTAGCGAGGATGATCGCTCCTACGGGAGCGGGGTATGACATAATGGTATCAGAGCACGGCTTTACGTCCTTGGACTATCGATTGAATTCTTTAACTCCGATGCTTCCGCGAACTCTGAATGTTGCTTCCGCAAGTTAATATCGTTGGTGCGCTCTCTCTCAAATATCCTACGGGATGTCCATACAATAAGTCTAAGTAATTTATAAAACGTAGGAGAACAGTTTTTGACATGAAACAAAAGACGGTTTATGTAAGCACGGTTGGCTAAGTCGGGCTGGGCATATACATCGAGTTGCGTCGACCTTAGAAAAGTCGAGTACGAGAATTAAATAGTGTCGAGCAAGAATGAGTTGAACTCGATTGCATAGGAGTGAGATGACTATCGATAGGGGTGCTATCGAGCGATGATAACGTCAGTGCGATATAGATGAGCGTGCTAGAATTAGAGGAATGGTTCGAACGGGATTCGAAGAAATCGATTTTGATTCGAATGATAGCTTTATGGATTATTGAATGACTTCATTCCTGAGTGGTGTATGCGATAGCCTCAGGAATATCGATCTATCGATTAAGGATACGGAGTGTCAATGAGTCTATCAGCAAGCATCGCGTGTATGCAAAGCTGTAGATTGAGTATCGTTAAATAAGTTGTAGTTTTGAGATTTGACGAGTTGATTCGAACGACCTAGAAATTGACGTGCGCGGAACTTGCACGTGATTGAGGATGGTGCGAGTATGAAACCCGAAAATGATTGAGTAGGTGAAATCGAATCGAGGAAAAAGTTAGGGTGTACGAATGGATGACTTGATCGAGAAAATTGATACGGATCGTATAGAAAAAAGTTAGCACGACGAAAAGATAGCGTGCATGAAAAGTTTGATTCGAATGTTTAAAAATGACTCTGAGGATTGGAATGGATGTCATTCGATGATTGAGTTAGCAAGGAATGATGCGAATTGAGAAAATAAGTTGGTCGATGACTTAAGATGGACAAATGAACGATACGTAAATTTGGGTTTGAGGAAATTGATGTTGTAAATGAATCGAGGGGTAATGATCGAACTTGAATTTGAATGTCGAGGAGATTATCCAGTCGGACGATAGCGTCATTCGCACGACTTAAAATTCGTTGCAAAGGAAGATCGTCAGGTTACGCATATCATCGATGGTATTGAGACGTATCAAAGATCGATATGCGATAACTCAGAGGCACTCTAATTCGAGGAATGATGATCGTGCATGTGTTATTATTCGGTTGGATGCTATACTTAGGATTTTGATTGAGATAAATGTTGGATGAAAATGATCGTGTCTTGATAATTACGCGAATGACCACAACATCGACATTCTTGTCTTGCGCGAGCACAACTTTAGCCTCGCACATGTATCGCATCGGATTTGGGGCGATCGTTTCGCGTAAGCGCTGACAAGGTGATTCATGTCGCGGGAATGATCGAACTCGGAAATCAGGACACGACAACTTTGATTGTCTCGACTTGTTGGTTTGATGTGAAAGCAAATTTAAGGATTTATAGGACTTGTGATTGACGATTGAATAAAACTTGAGGATTGAGTAGGTCCAGTTCACGTATCGAGAATGAATTAGTCTATACGTAATACAAGAATTATGCCCCGATGAGAATGATTATTCCGCAGGAGCGTTGCATGGTGGTTTCATGCCCACCGTGGATAATCGGACTCGCATGAGATCGGGGCGTGACATATTGTTAAGTTAGACGACCTCGTGATCGAATACATGAATTGGTTAGAATTGGTAATTTGAACGGATTCGAATTGGCGCAACGAATGCCTTGATGCGAATTAGGTGATCGTGCTCGATGTTTAGAAATCTGAGTGACCGAGCTTGGGGTAGAAAACCCTGTATTATCGACCTTGGTTTAACCCTAGGATTGGGGTCAGTGTTGGCATTATTGTTGGGGACCTATGATTCCAATTCTGACATTGACTTAGCCTTGAGAAATGGCCTAGCTGTTAGGCGAGACGTTCCTGTTTCAAGAGTTAGCAATCAAAAGATTGATCTTGAGGATTGGTATGGATGGATAGAGTGAATCAAGAGTATAGAAATGCCCCTCAAGAGATTCGGCTGACATGCATATATTTCAGGGATGCCTGAATATGTGCACGATGCGACTCGAGTGAAAATGACAAATTCTCTATCATAGGACTTGGCAAAATGTATGTATTTTGGGGACACCTAGAATGCGTGCATGATCCAACCAAGTGATACGTTGAGTTCAAGCAAGACTTGAGGAATGGAAGAGTGTCGAGAATTTGAAATCGTATTAAGGGAAAGATTGATAGTAGTGCGAGCGTGGCTCAGAATCGAAGAAACGCGTAGGCTGAGTGTGTACGAGAGTCCTTGGATCAAGTGGTCTAAGTGTAAGTACTCAGTTAGTTTTGAGGACGAAACTTATTCTGAGTGGTGTATGATGTAGTGCCCCGTCCCGTTCAGTCAATCGGAGGAATCGAAATGCCGACGGCGCTCAAACTTAGCCTTGCAATGTCTGCTCGAAGACTCGCTCGATCGAGACGACTCCTCGCATAGGTGGGGTAGTTTCGGTGAACTTGCCTCATCTTAGCCTTCACTTAATAACTTGCATGTTTTTAACTTGCACAAGTTAGGCTTGACAATAGAAGAGACGCATCCACATAGCTTAAGGAATAATTCCAACGGGTCAGAATGTGTTAGAACATGGAAAAGGTCCCACGGTCTGCTTAGAAGTCGGCTCGACGTGCTTTCAAAATGACACTCGGTCCTTTGTCCCGTGGCTTGGGAGAAGGAAGTTGGCCTAAGTTGTTAAGTTTCCATAACGTTCGAATTAGCCTAAGTCATAGGCATCGCCCGCGTGAATGCTTGATAAAGCATGCACGGTCCCGTCGTCCAAGGCTTGGCATAGCCTTCACACGTCCCGTGGGTTAAGTCGTCTTGCACGGCTTTTAGCTTAAGTCTAGGCACCCGAGAACTTGGTTGTTCAAGTCGAACGCGTGCACGGTACGTTCCCTCGATACGAAGCTTGGCGTAGCCTTTGCTCGTCAAGTCGTTGCGCAAATAAGGTAGGCAAAGTTATGTCGGTCGGTCTAAGCCATTTCTAGCACTGTCCCGCTCTATCCGCGATTGTCAAGTCGTGTAGTCCCTCGAGAACAAGGCTCGTCATATAAAGTATATGACTTGAGCGATAGCGTTGCCTACAGAACCAGGCCTGTCTAAGGCATGAGCCACGGTGGATTTAGTAAAGAGTATGCCACGGACAAAGGAAGTCCACGCGACTGGTTGTTGCCAAGATCGGTCTCGCTACTTGGGAGTCTCGATAAGCCTCGTTCATGCGAGATCGGTCCTGCTACTTTGGAGTCTCACTAAGTCTCGATAAGCCTCGTTCACGCGAGACCAGTCCCGCTACTTGGGAGTCTCGCTAATTCTCGATAAGTCTCGCACACGAGATCGGTCCCGCTACTTGGGAGTCTTGATAAGCTTCATTCACGCGAGATCGGTCCCACTACTTGGGAGTCTCGCTAAGTCTCGATAAGTCTCACACACGAGATCGGTTCTGCTACTTGGGAGTCTCGCTAAGTCTCGATAAGTCTCACACACAAGATCGGTCCCGCTACTTGGTGATTTCCATAAATAAATTCCTTTATTTATTATGTATCTGGGAAAATTACAACTGTGGGAATCTGATCTAGAAGACGATCACTTTATCCCTTGGACTATGCGAAGAAGAAAAGCTCTCAAAATTTTGACAGTAGATAACTATGTATCTGTCCAATGAATGAGAAAAAGAACTCTATTTATAGAGTCAAAAATAATAACTGAAAAGATAACTGTCTTCACAGCCTGTGCTTAGTTGAAAATCACGCAGGATTTAACATACGCAAGGTTTTGAGCAGTTACTGGACGTGGCTTGTAACTGTTGGACACATGGCAATCATGTATGAGTCGTGTGCAAGTTACAGGACACGCAGGCGAGAGATCAGTGGCATGGCTGCCACGTACTCCAATTTGATGAAATCCACGCAGACTTGTTGAAAACGAAATCCACGCAGACTCGGGGTAGAAAGCTTCAAAATCCACGCAAACTTGGGGCAAGAAGCTTCAAAATTCACGCAAACTTGGGGCAAGAAGCTTCAGAATCCACACAGACTTGATGAAGAAAACTTCAGAATCCACGCAGACTTGAGGAAGAAAACTTCAGAATCCACGCAGATTTGAGTGAAAACTCAAAATACATGCAGACTTGGGATAGAACTGCCAGCTGTCTTGATTCAGCGTGCCTCGACTGACACAAAATCTCTGGCAGTGATTGCTTTTGTCAGTCATATTAAATGACAAGAAGCTCTTTTGGTACGCCAACTTGACGAAGGTTGAGTCTTGCTGAAGAAGATTTCGAAAATCACGCAATAGACGGCTGTGATCTCTCGAATTCTGTGCATACGTGGCATACGAAGAGACATTCTTCGACTGTTGTGCTGTCAGTCATAATTACTCTCTGACAAATGAAGAGCTGTCTCCCCAGCGTGATTTGTAAATATTGTCCTGATCAACTGAGCGTGACTTTTGACTCTATCCTGATCAACTAAGCGTGACTGTCATTTTTAAAGGCCTACAAGACCCCCTTCAAAGTTTTCGAAAAATTGAAAAGACTTCAAAATTTTCGAAATACTTTGAAAATAAGATGATAAAATGAAATCAGTCACGCTGAGATGACTTTAAAGAGATATTTATTCCTGAATGATTGGACTGTTGGGATTCTGTGCAGTTAAGATCCCGTATCAATCTCCTAAATCAAGGCAAATCATGATGGGTCGTTTGGAATTCTTCATAAGCCTATAAATAAGCCATAGATTACTTCTTTCTTTCTTTACTTGCATTTGAAAGAGAGAACCCACAGAAGAGAACTTCATCTTCTCCGACGAACTACTTCCTCTCCGACTTCTTCTTCTACTTTTTTAGCAGCAATGGCTCCCAAAAAAGCTGATGCTCAGGCCAAGGGGAAAGCCCCTGCGACTTCGTCGCGTACCACAACTGATAGACTTCCTCGACAAGAAGTCCCGCAAGCTCCTATGCATCGTAAGTGATGGGAGAACACGAACTGTCGAAGACGATGAAGATGAACTCCACATAGAATTTTTTATGATCTTATGATATTAAACTTCAAAAATATATCCCCCCTCCTTAGGGCAAAGGATATTTAATAAAGTATGCCCCCTCTTTAGGGTCGGCCATACTTCACATCTTCGTGTTTACGAAGCTCTGTGTTTCACGCAAAGGAGTATGGTTCTCATGATTCTGCGTGACTTTTCAAGTTGGCAGAAATGTCCATATTGAAATAGTCACGCAGCTTTCAGGATGACGCTGCATAATTTTTCACATGTTGACGGAGATGTCAATGTTGAATTATTCATGCAGTCTTCTGAGAGTCATCTTCTGGATAGATTAGTCTTTGATCTGTCATCGTATTTTTTTTGTCATTTTCACTTAAATGTGATTCTGGCAATGATGCGTGACTTTCATCTTAATCTGTCCGAACTTTGCGTGAATTAATCATCCGCGTGAATAAATCACTCAGCATGTCATGGTGGTATATCCATATAGAGTCTGCGTGATTTTTTTTTGAAATTTCTTTCAAATACTGTAATACACGCATAGACATAGATATATCTGACTTTGTCTTCTGTCATTTCCTGTAGTGAACATCCGAAGCGAAGAAGCAGATTTTGAAGGGTTCTTGAGTATCTCATTTAAGCATGATCTATCTCATATAACATTCCCTCAATTTGATCTTCCTGAAGCAAGACTATCACTGTTGGCCAATCAAGACCACACAACTTTACTCTGCTTGATGAATGGACAACCTTTCCAGAGTCTGGATCTGGTATCCCATAAGAAACCAGCATTCTTGTTCGGAGATGCTATAGCACAAAAATCTCAGCCGAAGGGCATCAGGAAGAAGGTGTGTTTCTGCTTTGAGGGGGATGTGAAACAACCCATGTACTGGCCAAAGGTTTCCCGGGGCTTATCAATCATGAGACTTATGCATGCCAGCTACCCGAGAAAGATGTCCTGGTATTTGACAGAATACCAGCAGGCGAAGGCAAGCCGTATTATTTACAGGAATGAGGGATTTTTCAGTGCCCCGGAGGATCATGTATCAGTGTTTCGGGGTTTGAAGCCTGGATGCATACCGCCTGAAGATTCAGCCATATTGATGCCATTCAGGATGCCCATTTTCATAAATAAATTCATGTCTAACAAGAATGCATTCTATCCCACCGACTCGACGCCGAGGATGAACGGCCTAATGAATCATGAGAATGTAAGATGGAAGACTTTGGTCAACTGGGCTTTGGAGAATTTCGCGACTGAGCTGAAGAAGATAAATCTCTATGATGCCGTCGTCAATTCATCCTACGGCTTCAAGCCCAACCCCTTCCTATTCCTGGCTTTGGTTGAGAGATACAATCACAGGACGGGGACCTTTATGACTCCGAAAGGAGAGATAGGCTTCGCCCTTCATGAGATGGAATACATCTCACACCTGCCTTCAGGCTCGCTGCCGTATGAGGAATATGTTCCTACGACAGAGGAACTGAACTTTCTGTCAGAGAAGAACCCAGAGATGGTCCATCTATTTGAAGAGATGATGTGCCATTTTGGCACATGTACTCTTTATTACAAGGGTTCCAAGGATGAAGCTGGCAACCACATTCAGAAGTGGATGTCCTACCTTTTCATGAACCGTGAAAAGGATGAAAAGAAAATAAATAAGAAGAGGTGGTATCAGATTAGCAACTTCAAACCTCTTTCTGAAAGTGAAATCACTTATTTGCTGGAGAAATATGATTGCAAAGATTTTACTATTACTGAAGACTGGTACGAGTTCAAAGCTGGAACCACTTTCAGCTCTTATGTTAGACAGAGCGGAAAGAGTCTGACAAGGAATGGTCATCTGGCCGGATTCCTATCCCTGTGGTTAAGAAGATTCATCATTCCTGGCTCCAGCTCTTTGGACAGGATACACAGAGGTGTTATCTTTGCAGTGGTGCGCCTTGTGTATGGTTACAAGCTGGATTTGTTATCGGCGATGACCTGTAGGCTGAATACAGGTCTCCGGAATTTTGTCACTAGCATGCTGTCTGCTCAGAGGATGATGACTGAAGAATTCCCAAGGATAGAGATGCCCTTCACGTATCTTTATGGTTGGCTTCTCCTTCATCATGATGGTCTGATACCTCCAGGGGCAGGAGGAAGTAGTAGTCTTTTTCTGGAGAGGTACTCTGGAGAGACGTTCTGGAAGGTTCACACCCTCCGAGAATGTAGAAATGTCTTGAATCGGGCATCACATTGGTCTATCCAATGTGTCCCTCCACCACAGGGCTATGAGAGCATGCCCTTAAACATGATGGACGGAGATATGGGGAACAGGTTAGACGATGTAGCCTTTCAGTGGTTGCAGAGGATACGGCCTTCCCATCTAGTGTATCGTCATGAAGAAATGGCGTATCTAGAGCCATATTTACCAAGCCGATTTGCCAGGCAATTCGGTTATGATCAACTTCACGTTGGGAACGCCACCTCTTGCTTATCTGCTCGTGGAGGGCTTGTCGACGGAGCTCGAGCTTGGAGATATTTTGCGGCTAGGGATACAAAAGTTGTATTCTCTATGCCTAATCCTTTATCTAGCTCGGGGCCAAAGATGCTTTATACATATGCTCGCTTTTATGTGTCGTCGAGCACTTTTAGGCCGAATTTCAATCTGAAGACCTTTGTTGCAGAGGATGAATTGAAGAGGTCAAAGAAGAGGATTGTTATTCAACATTTCCCTCCGGAACCCGAAGATGAAACAACTGAGGTTGAACCTTTGTATGAATTGTTTCAGGAGGGAAATTTTCCTGATGAAGTTCTTCCCCCTATATTCGTATCTCTTTCTAAGAGGAAGAGAAGCGATGAATCTGAGACTATCTCCAAGAGGAGTACTAAGTCTCCAACATCTAGGAAAAAGAAGAAAGGAGTCTCAGTGACTGCTACATCATCTTTAGGCGGTATCTCGGTTGATGAGGACGATGCCGTTGATAAAGATGAAGAGACTGATGAAGACGACACTCCTTTGATAAGGAAGTCAAGAGGCAGATATGTCAAGAAGTCTGTCAGCAAAATTAAGGGCAACAAACTCCTAGAAACGATCATGAGTGGAGGAGTTTTGCCAGAAATCAATGAAGCAGCTTCTACTGAGAAGACCGAATCTGATGATATTCACCTTGCAACAGCTTCAACTGAACAGACTGAAGTAGAGTCTGTTCAAGTTCAGGAAACAACTGCTCCGACCACAAGTGGAGTAGCTATTGAACCCTCGGAGACGAGGATAATCCCATTTGAGCATGGGACAGAAGGCGTCATTCAAGCACTGGATGACGAGATTGATTACTCTGAAGAAGCAACAGCTCCGGAAGAAGCTACCAAACAGTCAGAAGTTCCTGAAATTCAAGCTGAAGAAAACATTTCTTTGGCAGAGGCGATGAAGACGTGCCGGCGTCTGAGCTATCAGCTGCTGATGATCTGTTAAAGAATGTTTGTCAAGATATCATTCTTCGAACCGATATTCCAGAGACAACTGAACCGGCAGCCAATACCGAGCTTGCTATCGTCATTGTTCCAGAGACTCATGAAGATGTAAATATTATTGATTCTGAATCAGAAGCTCATCCTGAAGACGAAGAAGAAGAAGGAGCTGAAGGAGGAGAAGACTGGCATGCTGGCACCTCTACTCCTTATGATGAAGACAAAGTCAAGGGGAACAGAATGGAACTTAGCCCTGAACCTGCTCAATCACCGAACAACGCTCTAGCACACAGTAATTCTAGAGCTGGAAGCAGCCATATAAAGCAGGTATCGGATACAATCATGGACCGGCTGCGAGAAGAAGCAAAGCTCCCTCCACATACCGAGTATGAACCTCAGCCAGGTAGAACTTTATTTCAAATTCTATTTCCGCTGTTTCTTTTTTTTCTTTAGATGCTGATTACATTTTTCTTTAACTGTAGGAACTGCTGCAGCAATGAGTTCGACTCATGCTCCGCTTATCCAGGCTGATGCCGATGAAGGGAATTCACACTTAACTTCTCCGGTAGCACATACTTCTGTTCCGAGGATAGAGAATATTCAAGCTTCTTCTTCCATGATGACAGCGACTCCTGGATTTGAGACTGGGTTAACAAGAACTCTAGGAATGTATTCAGATATCATTTACTCATATCTAGATACATATTCCAGACGTTTATTGAAGGATGAAGCTATGCCATTTTCTGATCTTCGAACTATGGTTAAGTTCCCTCTCATGGCGCTGCGTCATGCTGGTTGTGAATCTCAGTGCATCTTCTTCAAACATCTCCTGGATGAGTTGGAAGTAACTATCCAAAAATACTGGAAGACTAAGAAGGAAGATCTTCAATCTTTAACTGCAACTAAAATTAGTCAACTAGAGCATGAAGCACAGTCCCAACAAGCAGCTCTTGAAGCGTTTCTTGCCTCTTCTACTGAGAAATTAGTAGAAAAAGGCGAAGAAATATTAGCTACTCGTCAAAGAGTAGAGCTTCTGGAGAAGGATAAAGCGTCCAAGACTGAAGAGCTGAAAAAATTGAAAGAGGAATTAGCTCGTCTTCAAGAGCGCATTGCTGTCATGGAAACAGATCAAGCTGAGGTTGCTACTGCTTATATCTCTGAAGTTGAACGCTGTGAGACTCTTCAGAAGGAACGAGAACAGATGCAGGCGGAACAGATTGAAGAAGTCAGCCGTCGCCAGTCTACCATCATTACTTTTGATGAACAGAATGTTTCAATTGTAGCAGCAGAACGAGTTAGAAAAACTCATGAAGAGAAACTGACTGCTGTTCTAGATCGTATTAGGGAGCTGATAACTCCAAATGAGTGAACCTCTTTTATTTTCACTTTCACTTGTATTTCATGTTTTGATTCCGGAATGAAAGTAAATAAAAATCCTTGATCTGACTTTTGGTTTTGCTGTTTTGATAATGATAGATTCATAGAAAATATGTTCAGAGGTAAATAATACATGACATATTTCAGTAGAATAGAATATACAAACGAACTTTGTAATTCTATCAAATGATATTAAACCAGAAATAATCTTAGTTTAATACTGATTGGAAAAAAATAGAATTCAGACATAAAAATATCTTTGAACTCAATTTTTTCATGGTCTTTAGACTCGAAAATCAAAAGACTAGATGAATGAACGGGTTAACCGTCAGATTATAATGAACGGACAAACCGTCGGATAGATAAACGGACGAACCGTCAGGTATTAATGAACGGTCAAACCGTCAGATGAACGGATGAACCGTCAAGTATGAATCATTTTTCAAAACAGTCAATAGAAACCATATTAGAAGACAGAAGGTTGCAGTGGAAGTCACCGATACTCGTATCGGAATCCCAAGAAGTGGTGCTAGAAGAATCAGATCTCTTATCTTCGTCAGACTCGGCATCTTCATGGATAATATTGATAAAAGGAGTAGGGGCTATATAGCCCAGTCCGTATTTCGTCCTTCCATATTTCAGAGGAGGAATACGAACAGGCATTTTTTTTTCCCTTTCCACTATTGAGGCCAGTCATAAAGTCATAGCCCATATTTTTGATGATGTCTTTAGATTGCTGACTATAACGACGTAGTTGTAATCTTCCAGTATCATCATTTTTGTCTTCATCTTCTAAATCAGAAGGACTTTGGGGCCCTTTATAGAAGAATATTGGAATGTCTTCTGGCTTTCTGCTGGAAACTAGAAAGTATGAAGATTGTACAGGTTCTAGGGATACATCTGTATGAACAGTCTGTACAACCCCTATGGTTATTACGTTCAAGTCATCTAACAAATATAAATAACTATGAACATAATTACACACATCAGCATACTGCAAAGATGGAGACTTTTCATTAAATGTAAAAGCAGCAGTATTTACATTGGGAGAAGGCTGAGCCTTAGAGATTTTAGCCAAGTCAATGACTAAAGGGGGAGAAGAAGAACGAGAAGAAGCGTTGTTTCGATTAAGATCGATAACAAATGGCCTTGAAGTTTGAGATGGAAGAATAATCCGCCCTCCAACTGGAATTAGCAGAGTATCCTGTTTCATATATGGAGATACAGGAATTGCAGTACGCCCACTGACAGGAATAATCATTGTGTCTTGTGCAAACGACTGAGGTAACGGAGAAATCCGTCCACTCACCGGAATGATGAAAGAACCTTCTTCAGAGAGTTTGAGAGATTGTTGCTGAATAGTTCGACCTTTAACAGGAATTATTAAGGTCTCACTTTGTGAATCCTCTTTCTCCATAGCTTGTATAACCCTTGTATACTCTTCTTTGTACATTCGGGAATCATTGAAATAAGCTTCAACCCCATAGAAGGGATTTATATCAGCAACTTCTTTTTGTACTCTTCCATTGCTATCAATGTATTTAAAACACTGATGAAGAGTAGAAGACACCACATTATTTTCATGAAGAAAGGGCCTCCCCAGAAGAAGATTATAGGATCCCACGATCTCGATCACATAGAAAGTGACTTTGGATCTGAAATCGCCTATCTGAAGCTTCAGATGAATCTTTCCCAAAGGCTCGCTTCGGCTTTGATTGAATCCCAGGATAGTAGTAACCGTCTTAAAGAGCTTGTGAAGAGGGATTTTTAGTTCATCCAACAGACTCTTTGGCATTATGCTTATAGCAGACCCTGGATCAATGAGGATACGATCTATCTTCATTGTATCGATATAACCGGTGTAGTAGAGAGGCCGATCATGTCGATTATCCTCCAATAGCATGTCGTCTTGTGTAAAGGTGATATTTGGGATAATCTCCAATACACTGTTGTAATGTAAGCAAGTGGCAGGTTCTGCATCTGGCTTCTTCAATTGTGCAAGACAAGAGTCAGCTTGTAGAAGTGCTTCACTTAATGTCTCCCGAGTCTCTTTGGAAAGACGTAGAAGTTCAAAGAGGGACATTCTAGCTAGAGTATTAGCAAGCTGAGCTAAAATGTCGAAATTATAAGGCTTCTGAAGTTCAAGAGGAGAGGACTTCTTGATTGGCTTATCAAACCGAGCCTGTTGTTTGCCTTTCTCCAGAGCTGTAGGCTTGGGAGGAACAGGTTCAGTGGATGATTCTTCTTCAGGAGGAACATTAGAAGCATCTTTATCAGCTGGAGGGATATCAAGAGGATCCTCAGGATTCTTGGAATAATCCTTTAGATAAGGTTTCCCCGTTCGAGTAGCACTAACAAGTGCTTCTTCTTTCTCTTTTGGCTCTGTGTCAGGAATAGATCCAAGAGAAGTCATATGACATGACTTAATCTTTCCAGCCTTCTTGGACTTTCGAGAAGTAGTCATTTGAGGAGAAGGCGATTCAAAATCTGCCACTAGATCAGGATGGATCCACATAATTTCTTCAGTTTCCAAAGTGATTGGCACTAATCCTTCAGACTGTGGAGGAGGAAGATTCACTATGTCAAGAGTTGCCTTGGGAATAGGAACGATCCCACTTTCAAGGAGTTGAGGAGGGAAATCTCCGAATTGCATAGAGACGACGTTGGAGGTGACGATCTTCTCTTTTGGAGTAAGAGAGATAGCTCCAGATTTAATCATTTCTTGGATCTTTCCTTTCAGTACATAACATGTACGAATTGTATGACCCAGCATTCTGTGATATAGGCAGTATTTGGGATGATCTGTTTTACCAGCTTCATCAGGTTTCTTGATCTCAGGTAATTGTATCTTATTACCTTTCAGCAGACATTCAAAGATACCAAGGACATCGTCGTCATCGAAAGAGTATTCTTCTTTGGGGCGAGGTGTTCTTGGTTGTTGAGTTGTAGGAGAAGTTTGAACAGTCGATGCATCTTTGCTCTGAAGATTAACTTCAAAGTTTTTTTTTCCCTTGCGAGCATTGTTTTTATTGTTAGTACCTTGACCTGTGTCTTTAGGAGTCATCTGCACTCCTAAACCTTTGAAGGTTTCAGCACTAATTTCTGCGGCCTTAGCACTAACTATGAAAGAAGGCCAGTCTTGGAATTGAGTGGATCCTGTCCACATGCTGATGATTGGCAACAAGTTTGATTTGCATGTGTCGATGGTGACAGCATCAGGAGTTCCAAGAGGCATCTTCAGAGCTTCTCTTCGAAACCGTTCAATGTACTCTTCTGTAGTTTCATTATTTTTCTGCTTGATTCTAATAAGAGCAGACATAGTCATGTCATTGAGCCCTTCATAGAACCGTTCAAGAAACATCTATTTGAAATCGGAAAATAAGGTAATGCTCCCATCTGGGAGACTTCTATACCATTCATAAGCCGTTCCCTTGAGACATCCAACAAACACCCGAGTAAGGAGGGCGGCGCTTGGTTGCAGCTGATCAGTCATCACTTCAAAGTGATTAATGAACTGACTTGGAGAAGTGGTTCCATCATAGAATGAGATAGTGGGAGGCTTGTATTTAGGAGGATACGATACTTGCTTCCATTCTATCGGATAAGGTTGTTTGATGCCTAACCTTTGTAAACCATCTTTCTGTTTGAATGCCTCGAATTGAGTTTTAAGATTCCTCAATTCTTCATTAACAACTCCAGAAGATTGTGGAGTTGTAACTTGTAGAGAATAGTTGGGAGGAGGAACAGCATTGTAAGCACTACCCCCAGCTCCAGAGAGACTAGGGTTTGGTTGAGCTGGTCCAGGAGTATTGGATTGTACTGCTGGAGGAACTTGTACTGGACTCATATCAGTGTCAGTTGGTATGGCATCTGGTACAGTCTGTCAATTTTGCATCTGTGTTGCCATGAATTCATATATCGACTTCATAGTATCAGCCATAGACTTCATTTGTTGTTCCAAAGAAGCAATTCTTTGATCTTGAGGAGTCAAGGAAGAAGAAGGTTCATCAGTATTCCCATCAACCATATAAGTCGTGACTGTACGAGGAATTATTGATGAACTGGTAGATGTTGTTTGTTCTGAATCATTGTTTTGTGCATCAAAGTCAATTATAGGAGAACTACCCCTAGTAGGAAGAGGTGGGAAGTTAGATTCTCCAAGGAATTCAGAATCATCTTCAGAGATCAAATTTCTTTGACTAGAGGCCAGGACTCTTGCTCTGGTATTTCTATATACTCCATCTGGACTATCAACTCTACCCCCAGCATCCCGAGAGGTCATATTGGCAGAAGCAAACAAAGGCTCATCTTCATCAGGCATAGGTTCACACTGAATCCGATTGAAGACAGATTGTCGTTTTGTTTGACATCTGCATTGCATTGTGACTCTTGGCTGGAAGTCACATTCATGATCAACATGATCATGAGCCATTGATTGACATCTGCATTGAATTATGACTCTTGGATAGAAGTCACATTCAGCATGGTCCTTTGATACAGAATCACTTCTTCTCTTCTGTTGAAGATATTCTCGTAAATCTGTTTGTGAAGATTGAGGTGTATATTTCCTGTTCTTGGGTCTTGATGGCTCTTGATTATATAGAGAATGATTAATATGAGCCACATAGTTTCTTGCATACTCTGTATCTGGATCTCTTATCCTTGTTTCCAACTGGTATGGTTTCTTAACACCAGAAGTGTTAATTTTTGTTCTTAGATCAGTTGGAGGTAACACATTGGTTTTGGAAACATGGAGTTTTCCTTCCATTGATCTGGATATTTGCAGAGAAGGAAGAGTTGAACCACCCCCTTGATTAGGAGTTGGTAACAGACCTTTTCTAGACAAATTCTGTGCCCAATTCGAAGAAGTCATGGAAGAAAACATTAAGAAATGTTTCTTCTTAGACTCATTCAAGTTTTGAGACATAGAATGTCCAGAAGGAAGAGTAGTCAAAAGACCATCTCCTTTTCTTTGACTAACAAAATTGTCAGTCAAAGCTGTTCCTGAAGTAAAAACTACAGGAGCAGAAGAAACAACTAAAGAGTTATTTTTTTTCGAAGGGACTTTGTGTGGAAGACCACCCCCAGTTCTGGTAGAACTTGGCAAAGAAGAAGAGATAGCTAAAGAGCTATTCTTCTTAGATGAAATACACGCTGAAACAGGCTTAGTTAAAGAACCAGTGCTGTTGGCGTGACTTTTGACTTTGGAAATACATGCTGGAACAGATTTGGCTAAGGTGCCAGTATTGTTAGCATAATTGTTGATTTTAGAATTACACACTGGAACAGACTTGGCTAAGGAACCAGTGCTGTCAGCATGACTTTTGAGGTTGAAATTGCACGCTGGAACAGATTTGGCTAAGGAGCCAGTACTGTCAGCGTGACTTTCAACTTTGGAGACACACACTGGAACAGATTTGGCTAAGGAGCCAGTACTGTTAGCGTGATCTTTGACTGCTGTCATCTTCGAGCGCACAAGAGTGTGCGTGCTTGCAGTAGAGTTCTTGCCAGTGTTAGGAGCAGACACTGTGGCAGAGACTTCACCATTGGCTGCCAACTGATTCTTAGGGACATAGACAAAGTGTCCCTTCGACTTGGCAGTGATGATGGAGGCTGTAGTGGGCTTACCACTCTTAGCCCGCTGTATTTTTCATAGGCGAGTTGATCGAATTGGATCGTCATCACCTTCTTCGTCGAGCCGATTGACGAAGTATCGCATTGAGTTGTTGCCATCTCAGAAGAGGAGATGGTTGTCCCCAACAGAGTCGCCAATTTGTTTTCCATAAATAAATTCCTTTATTTATTGTGTATCTGGGAAAATTACAACTGTGGGAATCTGATCTAGAAGACGATCACTTTATCCCTTGGACTATGCGAAGAAGAAAAGCTCTCAAAATTTTGACAGTAGATAACTATGTATCTGTCCAATGAATGAGAAAAAGAACTCTATTTATAGAGTCAAAAATAATAACTGAAAAGATAACTGTCTTCACAGCCTGTGCTTAGTTGAAAATCACGCAGGATTTAACATACGCAAGGTTGTGAGCAGTTACTGGACGTGGCCTGTAACTGTTGGACACATGGCAATCATGCATGAGTCGTGTGCAAGTTACAGGACACGCAGGCGAGAGATCAGTGGCATGGCTGCCACGTACTCCAATTTGATGAAATCCACGCAGACTTGTTGAAAACGAAATCCACGCAGACTCGGGGTAGAAAGCTTCAAAATCTACGCAAACTTGGGGCAAGAAGCTTCAAAATCCATGCAAACTTGGGGCAAGAAGCTTCAGAATCCACGCAGACTTGATGAAGAAAACTTCAGAATCCACGCAAGACTTGAGGAAGAAAACTTCAGAATCCACACAGATTTGAGTGAAAACTCAAAATACACGCAGACTTGGGATAGAACTGCCAGCTGTCTTGATTCAGCGTGCCTCGACTGACACAAAATCTCTGGCAGTGATTGCTTTTGTCAGTCATATTAAATGACAAGAAGCTCTTTTGGTACGCCAACTTGACGAAGGTTGAGTCTTGCTGAAGAAGATTTCGAAAATCACGCAATAGACGGCTGTGATCTCTCGAATTCTGTGCATACGTGGCATACAAAGAGACATTCTTCGACTGTTGTGCTGTCAGTCATAATTACTCTCTGACAAATGATGAGCTGTCTTCCCAGCGTGATTTGTAAATATTGTCCTGATCAACTGAGCGTGACTTTTGACTCTGTCATAATCAACTCAGCGTGACTGTCATTTTTAAAGGCCTACACTTGGGAGTCTTGATAAGTCTCGCACACGAGATCGATCTCGCTACTTGGGAGTCTCGATAAGTCTGGATAAGCAAGCAGGCGAGATCGGTCCCGCTACTTGGGAGCCTCGATAGAAAGATGGAAAGCATGGTCATGATTAAAAAAGGAATTGGTAGATCGAGTTGAGTCTGCATGATCATTGGACAACTTGTCGACAAGGTGTAGTCTTCTCGAATGATCGCCGGGGTTCCGGGATCATGTCGGCCCAGGAGAAGCGAGATGCGGATCAAGGTAGGATGCTGGATAACCGCATAAGAGATTCGGCACTTCCGGGGATAGCTACCCGCGGTGGGACGGACCGATATCCTCAAGCCACAAGTCCGAGATAGCTTAACATTGCTAGTGACCACTCATATAGATGGGTCGGCAGAATAGCGACAAACCGCGTGTATGCCTTTGGATTGAGTCTAGATCTTGAATACATGTCCAGTCAGTAACACAATGTCCGGGCCTAAGATTTGGCTGCAGCATAGGCACCGTGCTTGGCACGATACTTGGCGTCGGTATATTCATGAAATCGACACTATGTTTCACAAGTCTTGTCTAAGTTAGTTTATGAGTCGAACAGAAAGGTCGCAATGCGGTAGCATGGATAAGTCTTGATAAGTTGCAAGGCACGGTCTCAATCTTGAAGCACAAATAAGTCTAAGCAAGGTCTAGAGGCATGACCTACACAAGTTGTATCCTTGACGTCATTGGAAACTAGAATAGACAAGTAGATGTCATGGCACGACCCTGCCGTCCCGAGTTGAGAGAATCGGTCAAGTACTGTCACGACCCGCACCCACTGTGAGGGTACGAGTACGTAACAGCGCCCAGCCTACGCCGCAGTGTCGGCGGTAGAACGCTGTGCTAGTTCACATACATCTAACAGTACGGTAATATACAGTTATACTCTCCGAATGGAGGTGACATAACAGAATATATCTCAATCACAACTAAGGTAGAATACGATAAGATAAATGGATAAGCAAACCAGAAATCTACGCAAGAAGTACAACAGAGAGAGAGATAATGCTAAGTGTCTAAGATAAAACTCAACAACATCCAGAATATACAAGATCCTAATATACAACTCAAATCTCCAATAACATGAAATAAGAGAAACCTAAACTAAGGAACATCAGCCTCTACAGCTAGTGGATTAGACTGGAAGTCCGGGTCACAAGAGTCATCTATAGCTGTCCCGTAGGTGTCTACACAGGCCTCATCCTCATCCTCTGTAATATTTTCAACAGGTCCAGTCAGGACAGGAGCGAGCACAAAACGTCTCACGCAGTTCATATCAAGTTAGGAAATATAAAGCATGCAATAGAGTAAGATACAGGAAACGCTGAAAGAAGAATGTATATAAAAAATAGCAGAGGTTTGATAATAGGAAATATCTATATATGATAAGTAAGAACTGTAAGCAACATGTGATTTAGAGTACAATATGGTTATGTAAACAGTTAAGACAATGCAATGGTAACTCCATTGTACGTGAGTGCACAATAGACATATACAATAGTTATACAATGTTGTACAATAGGATTTGATTACATAACCAATTCTACTCCTCCCCAATCAATACACAAGGATCCACTCCAGTTACGTTATCTTATACAATAGTGTACAATGTTATACAATAGATTTACAATGTTATACAATAGTTGTAAAATGGTCTATCCATGGGACTCATCTGATAATGAGAGTACAATATGCACAATGAGTATACAAGGATAAGGGTATTCAATAAGTACAATATGTAAGTGAAACGTACATCACAATATGTATTTAGTGAATACAAGGGGATAACATCTCAAAAGAAGATCCATATAGTACCAATCCGTGATAACAATCGTGTCAGCATCAAGTACAGTAATCTAGAGCAAGAATATAAATCCAGACAAGTATGAAACGGTCAGAGAATGTACTCGCTTGGTATCTGAATAGCTGTAGTAAATGTACTGTCCGAGATGAGGTATCTGACTCCTATTTAGAGCAACACAAGTCAAGATGTATACAGGGAAGGATAAATGTAATCTACAAAGCATCTGCATGCTGTCTAGGTCGAACTAGACTAAAGTCAACTCTTGGTCAACTCTGGTCAACTGCACTAGTCAAACTAGGTCAACTAGGTCAAGACTGACCCAAACAAGTCTCACTAAGCCTAGCCAGCCTATTCTAGCAAACACACACCATTTCTAGACCATACCAGTCAACTACACCCTATACTGGCATTCAAACCACACACACAGGCAATGTCATGCCTATACCAAACCACACATTCATACATACACATATTTTAATATATCTAATTTAATATAATACACACATTATAATTATATAGGCTACATAATGACATGTGCCTCTCATATAGATATATATATACATCACATATAGATATATATATATATATATATATATATATATATATATATATATATATATATATATATACATATATGTATATACATAGGAGGATAGGTAGAGGACACGTGTGCTTGTGTACATGTGTGTGTACCATATAGATAAAACAGTGTGTGTGTGTGGAGTGACATGAGAGTGTTCCTGTGTGTGTGAGAGGAATAAAGTGGCATGTGTGTGTGTACAAAGATTAGATAGGAACACATGTGTGTGTATGTTTAGATGAATGATAGGAGGAATGTGTGTGAGTGAATGTATGAGTGATACAATCTCAGGTTCAGGTTTTGTGCCCTTGACAGCAAGTGATCTCAGGTTCATGGAAAAAAATCAGTGTGCAACATATGTATCACAGGTTTATGCTTAGGTGAAATGTGTATGTGGTTACATGGGAACTGTGTGCACATGAATTCCCAGGTTGTGAATATGGGGTAATCTCAGGAAATTCATGATAGGAAAACACAGTTTCTACCTTTCAATTTCTCAGGTTTTAACTTATGAAACCTATAGGTTTTAAAGTACAAAATCTCAGGTTTTTATAAACTTGGTTAATCTCAGTTGTGTGTATATGTGAGCTATCTAATATATGCAAATACTGTGGTTAAGGAGGAATGGAAGTTTGCAGGCTTAACATACATGTAAAACTGAACTGAAACATCAAGAAATGGAACTGAATTCTCAGTTATTGAATTAAACAATCTCAGTTGTGTGTTTTTAGTTAACAGTTACAACCCAAACTCAGGCTTTCCGTAAAAATCAGTTAAACATTCAATAAATCAACTAAGTTTTAATCTCAGGGAGGGAAAAAAGTGCATAATTTTCAGGTTGCAATGTGAATCAAAATCCAATTCCTAATCTATTCTCAGATTTTGTAGAGGGTAGTGTCAGGGTGTTGTGTGAGACAGCAGTAATGTGTTCAGGTGTTCAAGTATTCAGATTTCAGTTTTAAATGTAAATGTGCATGTGTGTGGGTTTATGGAGTACCTGTGTGACAGCAAGTTCATGCATAGTGTCCCAGATCAACATCTCAGTTATATGCATAGGTTTAGCTCTCAGTTCTCTCAGGTTCTCAAAAAAAATGAGTAATTCAGTAACACATGACAGTTTGGATTTTCAGGAAAAACAGTGTGCATAAACAGTCCAAATGCATTTCGAAAACTAATTTCTCATGCTAATATAAACCCTAATATGATGGTTAATCTCAGTTATGAATAACATTCAAAACCTATTAAACGCAGTTCATCAAACCAATTCAAATATCAGTACAATAAGAACACAAACCCAATGTATCAGTAAAATCCATTTCGAACCCAAACGAAATCAATTCTCAATGAAACCTAAGAACAGGGGTACACGAATGTTCCCTCCATGTATACGTGTCTAGGGGGTGCTCTCGTGTCCACACAAGTTGATATAGACGTGTCCAAACAGGATTCGAACTAAGAACAGGAAACTGGTCGAGCACTGTCTCGTGCAGCAAGGACACGAGCTCGTGGACTTGACACAGTGTCCCAGTGTCCTCGTACTCATGCATATGTGTTCGCCAGGGATAGGTCTAGGGGCCCATCACCCTGTATCCGGTCAAAACCATGTCATGTCCGAGCTAAACGTGCGTATCAGACGCAATTTTCCGCGCGTGCACAGCAGTGCGAGTTCCGTGCGCGTGCGATTTCTCCCAAACCACTGAACAAAAACCCATAAAAATTTGTGAGCCTCGTGTCAGTCACCTAAACAGTGTCCACACAAAATTTCGTATCAAGACGTGCTGTGTCGTGTCCTGTGTCGACCCCGAACAGCAGGGGATGTGCACTGTGCGTCGTGCAGCGTGTTCGTGTCCGTTTTGGACACGGACACGACACCAAATTCAATTCAGTCTACACGAAAATCAAAACACATATATAGATCTACAATTTTGTTTAAATAGTTTTCAAAAATATGAATAACAAGTTCTTTGTGATATTTTAACAAACACCTACACACACATCATGATACGTGTCCGATACGGACACCAAACGGACACGAATTGACACAAATCCAATACCTACGGCTAGGGGACACCTAGGGCTTCCTATCCATGCAAAGAAAATGAAATTTGGTGGAGGGAATAGGGATTTACCTATATGTGTAATTTGCATAAAAAAGCTTCAAAAATGGGGGTTTCTTCTTGATGACCAAGTGCTCCAAATTGGTCCAAACCTGAGATTTCTATCCATGGACATGAAATAGAGCTGGATTAGGAACTAATGCAAAAGACTAGAGTGGAAAAGGAATTAAAATGAAGAATCCAGGGATTGGGGAAGAAATGATATTACCTCCTTCTCCAAAATGTTGAAATCTCAATAAAGAGGCAAAAACAATAAATGAAGAGATTATTTATAGGGGGAATAGCCCTAGGTGGCTGGTCATAAAGTGATAGTTAGGGTTAGGGTTGAGTCTAATAGGCTATGGACCTACTTGCACTAGTCATTGAACCAATTTCTAAGTATCAAGCCTATTAACCAAATCACTAAGCCTTCTATTCAAGTCTAGATTCCCACATGACTAAAACTAGGATTTCATACTCTAACCGAGTAGTCATAACTACAGTTAGCTTCTAGGACAGTCTCCTAAGTCACCCTGAGTCAAAGTCAAGAATAGCACTAAATTAAATTATACTAAAAAACACCTAAATTCCAATAATTCTAATTAATACAAAATAATTCCAAATAAATCCCAAAATTTCAAAAATGACTAAAATACCCTCAAGCTAGAAATGATAAATGAAATACCCTAATCACATGGCTAGGCTCTAGGGTTACACTAGCAAGACACCAATCACAAGTCATGATTTTAAATAGTTTTAAAATGATTAAAAATCACCAAAAATCATATTATTATTTAAATATCATAATTAGATAAATTAAAATACTAAATTTTAAAATTACCCTTATTTTAGAAACTGGGTGTTACAAGTCTACCCACCTTAGAAAAATTTTGCCCTCGAAATTAAAATGGTAGTAGTCCTTCTAGGTCAAACACCCCACTATCAAAGTCTCAAACATACCGTCAGATAATCATATGCGTCTGTCCAAAATCATGATACTCAAAATTTTCGTCATGCTAGTGAGCAAGGCTACGATAATCACAGAATCCTTGGCTAAGGCACATACCTCTAGAATCCTGGTATTTAACATTTTTGCATTGCCGTATGCTTGGCCACAAAAATCTTAAATTCCCATACCCGAGAAATACGTCCAAAATCTGACTACATGTCCTCACTATGCCAGCTAACATGACTCAGAAGACTCTAGATCCCATAACTTAGGCGACCCAGCCCATACGACTTATCTCAGAAGAAAATTAAATCATAATGAAACACCAGATCAAAACTTATCAACAATGAGAAAACATATAGGAATAGATGGAATTGAATTTCAAGATAGGTATAATGGGACAAGGTGGAAATAGAATTGAGAAGATCAGAACCTGCAAGCTCCTCTCCTACTGCCTGAGCATCCTCAGCTGTCATGGCGAAAGCTCGCCCTGGCTGGCCTTTCCTGGCCTACTGTTGATGCTGTACGAACCTCTGCTGCTGAGTCTGGAATGGTGGTCCCCTCTGCTGCCCTGCCGGAGCCCTAGCTCCTGGTGCTACCTGAGCCAATGGTGTCGGGTTCTCGGGACACTCTCTACACTGATGCTCCGCTGAACCGCAAAGTAAATACATGTCCAGCCTCTTCCTACAATCGTCCTACCCATGGCCTTGCTTCTTGCAAAAGTTACACACAGTGTTCTGCTGCTGCCTGGGTGCCTGCAGATACAGTACCTGTCTCCGTCCCTGATGCTGAACAGACCTCTGCTGCTGCTGGAAGTGGACCATCGACTGCTGATACTGCTGCTGAATCTGTATGTGAGGCCTCTTGGCCTGGCCTCCGCTGCTACTGGCCCCGACAGTGTCTCGCCCCCTCTTGAGCTTCAGCTCAAGATCGTCCTCAGCCAATAAAGCTCCCGTCAAAACCTCCTCGAAAGTGGCATCCCTGTTGCCCTTGGTCAAGGACTTGACTTCCTTGACCAGACCCTTTCGGAACCTCTGGGCCTTCGCCGTCTCGCTTAAGCCCTCTACGAATCTGCCGAAGTGGCCGAACTCCCCAGCGTACTCCTCTACTGACAGGCTTCCCTGAACTAAGCTCTCAAACTGCGACTCCAAGGCTCGGAGTGCTGCATCTGGAAAGAACTTCTTCTTGAAGAAGCCCCTGAACTCCTCCCACGTCTGTCCAGCTACCCCTACCCTGGGGTCTGACTGATACCAGGTGCGAGCAAGATCTCGCATCCGGCAAGCTGCTGCCTCTATCTGGAGATCTGTCGGTATCCGGGCCAGGCGGAAGATCTCCTCTATATGCTCGATCCACTCGTCAGCATATAAAATCCCCTCCGTCCCCAGGAAGTCTCTGGGGCTCATCTTCTGGAACTGCTATATCCCTGGTGTCTTCCGCTGCTGGACTGCTGATCGAGCTACGACTGTCGTAAGGGCCAACTCCATGCCCCTGGCCTGCCGGGCCTGCTGTACCTCCAAAAACTGCTGAAAGTAGGCAAACATCTGTGCCGCGTCCACGTATTCTGTAGGCGGCTGCTGGAAAGGCACCTCTGGGATGACTGGGTCCTGCCTCCGAACTGGTGGAGGCATACCCTCTGCTGCTGGTGGAGGGGCTCCTCCTAACGCAGCTGAAACGCCTACCCCAGCTGGCATGACTGGGGCTGTGGTACCAGGGGCTGGCTGCTGGGTATGAGAGGTGGCAGACCTCTCATTGGCGTCCCCTGGCCCTGGCGATGTGATCTTGTCTCAACCATCCTGGAGACAGATCAAAGGAAACAATTGCTGAGAATGAGTCGAAATAGCAAAGGAGGACAGTTATATTCAAAGGAGAACAATATCAGCAAGAACTGAGATGGTATGAATTAGATAAGAGTTTTTTCTAATGTGATTGAGTACCTTCAAAATATCCTAATCCTACTGCAGGTTGTAGTGATACTCTAGTTCGAATACCACTACATAAACTCGACCTGCATGGGCTACCACTAAAAATGTGTCACGACCCGCACCCACTGTGAGGGTACGAGTACGTAACAGCGTCCAGCCTACGCCGCAGTGTCAACGGTAGAACGATGTCCTAGTTCACATACATCTAATAGTAAGGTAATATACAGTTATACTCTACGAATGGAGGTGACATAACAGAATATATCTCAATCACAACTAAGGTAGAATACGATAAGATAGATGGATATGCAAACCAGAAATCCATGCAAGAAGTACAACAGAGAGAGATAATGCTAAGTGTCTAAGATAAAACTCAACAACATCCAGAATATACAAGATCCTAATATACAACTCAAATCTCCAATAACATGAAATAAGAGAAACCTAAACTAAGGAACATCAGCCTCTACAGCTAGTGGATCCGACTGGAAGTCTGGGTCACAAGAGTCATCTATAGCTGTTCCATAGTAGGTGTCTACGCAGGCCTCATCCTCATCCTCTGTAATATTTTCAACAGGTCCAGTCAGGACAGGAGCGAGCACAAAACGTCTCACGCAGTTCATATCAAGTTAGGAAATATAAAGCATACAATATAGTAAGATACAGGAAACGCTGACAGAAGAATGTATATAAAAAATAGCAGAGGTTTGATAATAGAAAATATCTATATATGATAAGTAAGAACTGTAAGCAACATGTGATTTAGAGTACAATATGGTTATGTAAACGGTTAGGACAATGCAATGGTAACTCCATTGTACGTGAGTGCACAATAGACATATACAATAGTTATACAATGTTGTACAATTGGATTTGATTACATACCAATTCTACTCCCCCTCCCCAATCAATACACAAGGATCCACTCCAGTTACGTTATCTTATACAATAGTGTACAATGTTATACAATAGATGTACAATGTTATACAATAGTTGTACAATGTTATACAATAGTTGTACAATGGTCTATCCATGGGACTCATGTGATAATGAGAGTACAATATGCACAATGAGTATACAAGGATATGGGTATTCAATAAATACAATATGTAAGTGAAACGCACATCACAATATGTATTTAGTGAATACAAGGGGATAACATCTCAAAAGAAGATCCATATAGTTCCAATCCGTGATAACAATCGTGTCAGCATCAAGTACAGTAATCTAGAGCAAGAATGTAAATCCAGACAAGTATAAAACGGTCAAAGAATGTACTCGCTTGGTATCTGAATAGCTGTAGTAAATGTACTGTCCGAGATGAGGTATCTGACTCCTATTTAGAGCAACACAAGTCAAGATGTATACAGGGAATAATAAATATACTCTACAATGCATCTGCATGCTGTCTAGGTCGAACTAGACTAAAGTCAACTCTTGGTCAACTCTGGTCAACTTCACTAGTCAAACTAGGTCAACTAGGTCAAGACTGACCCAAACAAGTCTCACTAAGCCTAGCCAGCCTATTCTAGCAAACACACACCATTTCTAGACCATACCAGTCAACTACACCCTATACTGGTATTCAAACCACACACAGGCAATGTCATGCCTATACCAAACCACACATTCACACATACACATATTTTAATATATCTAATTTAATATAATACACACATTATAATTATATAGGCTACATAATAACATGTGCCTCTCATATAGATATATATATATATACATACATATATATATATATATATATATATATATATATATATATATATATATATATATATGTATGTATATACATAGGAGGATAGATAGAGGGCACGTGTGCTTGTGTACATGTGTGTGTACCATATAGATAAAACAGTGTATGTGTGTGTGTGGAGTGACATTAGAGTGTTCCTGTGTGTGTGAGAGGAATAAAGTGGCATGTGTGTGTGTATAAAGATTAGATAGGAACACATGTGTGTGTATGTTTAGATGAATGATAGGAGAAATGTGTGTGAGTGAATGTATGAGTGATACAATCTCAAGTTCAGGTTTTGTGCCCTTGACAGCAAGTGATCTTAGGTTCATGGAAAAAAATCAGTGTGCAACATATGTATCACAGGTTTATGCTTAGGTGAAATGTGTATGTGGTTACATGGGAACAGTGTGCACATGAATTCCCAGGTTGTGAATATGGGGTAATCTCAGGAAATTCATGATAGGAAAACACAGTTTCTATCTTTCAATTTCTCAGGTTTTAACTTATGAAACCCATAGGTTTTACAGAACAAAATCTCAGGTTTTTATAAACTTGGTAAATCTCAGTTGTGTGTATATGTGAGCTATCTAATGTATGCAAATACTGTGGTTAAGGAGGAAGGGAAGTTTGCAGGCTTAACATACATGTAAAACTGAACTGAAACATCAAAAAATGGGACTGAATTCTCAGTTATTGAATTAAAAAAAATCTCATTTGTGTGTTTTTATTTAACAGTTACAACCCAAACTCAGGCTTTCTGTAAAAATCAGTTAAACATTCAATCAATCAACTAAGTTTTAATCTCAGGGAGGGAAAACAGTGCATAATTTTCAGGTTGTAATGTGAATCAAAATCCAATTCCTAATCTATTCTCAGATTTTGTAGAGGGTAGTGTCAGGCTATTGTGTGAGACAGCAGTAATGTGTTCAGGTGTTCAAGTGTTCAGATTTCAGTTTTAAATGTAAATGTGCATGTGTGTGGGTTTATGGAGTTCCTGTGTGACAGTAAGTTCATGCATAGTGTCCCAGATCAACATCTCAGTTATATGCATAGGTTTAGCTCTCAGTTCTCTCAGGTTCTCAGGAAAAATGTGTAATTCAGTAACACATGACAGTTTGGATTTTCAGGAAAAACAGTGTGCATAAACAGTCCAAATGCATTTCGAAAACTAATTTCCCATGCTAATATAAACCCTAATATGATGGTTAATCTCAGTTATGGATAACATTCAAAACCTATTAAACGCAGTTCATCAAACCAATTCAAATATCAGTACAATAAGAACAGAAACCCAATGTATCAGTAAAATCCATTTCGAACCCAAACGAAATCAATTCTCAATGAAACCCAAGAACAGGGGTACACGAATGTTCCCTATATGTATACGTGTCTAGGGGGTGCTCTCGTGTCCACCAAGTCGACACAGACGTGTCCAAACAGGATTCGAACTAAGAACAGGACACTGGTCGAGCACTGTCTCGTGCAGCGAGGACACGAGCTCGTGGACTCGACACAGTGTCCCAGTGTCCTCGTGCTCGTGCATATATGTTCGCCAGGGATAGATCTCGGGGCCCATCACCCTATATTAGGTCAAAACCGTGTCGTGTCCGAGCTAAACGTGCGTATCAGATGCGATTTTCTGCGCGTGCGCAGCAGTGCGAGATCCATGCGTGTGCGATTTCTCCCAAACCACTGAAAAAAAAACCCATGAAAATTTGTGAGCCTCGTGTCAGTCACCTAAATAGTGTCCACACAAAATTTTGTGTCAAGACGTACTGTGTCGTGTCCTGTGTCGACCCCGAGCAGCAGGGGATGTGCACTGTGCGTCGTGCAGCGTGTTCGTGTCCATTTTGGACACGGACATGACACCAAATTCAATTCAGTCTACACAAAAATCAAAACACATATATAGATCTACAATTTTGTTTAAATAGTTTTCAAAAATATGAATAATAAGTTCTTTGTGACATTTTAACAAACACCTACACACACATCATGATACGTGTCCGATACGGACACCAAACGGACACGAATCGACACAAATCCAATACCTATGGCTAGGGGACACCTAGGGCTTCCTATCCATGCAAAGAAATGAAATTTGGTGGAGGGAATAGGGATTTACCTATATGTGCAATTTGCATAAAAAAGCTTCAAAAATGGGGGTTTCTTCTTGATGACCAAGTGCTCCAAATTGGTCCAAACCTGAGATTTCTCTCCATGGACATGAAATAGAGCTAGATTAGGAACTAATGCAAAAGACTAGAGTAGAAAATGAATTAAAATGAAAAATCTAGGGATTGGGGAAGAAATGACATTACCTCCTTCTCCAAAATGTTGAAATCTCAATAAAGAGGCAAGAACAATAAATGAAGAGATTATTTATAGGGGGAATAGCCCTAGGTGGCTGGTCATAAAGTGATAGTTAGGATTAGGGTTGAGTCTAATAGGCTATGGACCTATTTGCACTAGTCATTGAACCAATTTCTAAGTATCAAGCCTATTAACCAAATCATTAAGCCTTCTATTCAAGTCTTGATTCCTACATGACTAACTTAGGTCAAACTAGGATTTCATACTCTAACCAAGTAGTCATGACTAGGGTTAGCTTCTAGGACAGTCTCCTAAGTCACCCTGAGTCAAAGTCAAGAATAGCACTAAATTAAATTATACTAAAAATCACCTAAATTCCAATAATTCTAATTAATACAAAATAATTCCAAATAAATCCTAAAATTTCAAAAATGACTAAAATACCCTTAAGCTAGAAATGATAAATGAAATACCCTAATCACATGGCTAGGCTCTAGGGTTACACTAGCAAGACACCAATCACAAGTCATGATTTTAAATAGTTTTAAAATGATTAAAAATTACCAAAAATCATATTATTATTTAAATATCATAATTAGATAAATTAAAAATACAAAATTTCAAAATTACCATCATTTTAGAAACTGGGTGTTACAAGTACATAAGCGATGATGCACTGCCTCGATCGAAATACACGTTGGTATTATAGCACGACCATGTCGTGGCACATCGGTTTGGTCAAGCTTCGTAGTCTAAAAATTGATCCTAAGGCATGACTAGAAAGACAATCGAAAGGGATTAAGCTGCACAAAGTAAATAAACGTGTCGGTTATGTATGGGTGGGCGAGGAGCTCACTCCACAAGTACAGTTGAGTACTGACACACACATAGTTTTCATGTATAGGCATAGGTAGAAGCTCATGGCGCGGAGCCCGCTTGGATGCGTCGAGGCACGGAGTTCCTTGGCGAGTCGAAACGTGCGGCCGCATGAACTCAAGACTTATACGGGACATAATGTATGGACATTGCCTTCCGAAGCTTTCGCTGGCTCAAGCATTGTATCAAAAGATGAGAGAGAGCATAGTGACTTATAAAATGAGAGAAAAGTGAGCTTGAGAGACTTGTAATCTTGGCCTTGCGTCCTATTGTAATCTTATTGTTCAATATCAATAAAGAGTACTTTTGAATAACTTGTGTTTTGATTCTAAATTTTTGCTGCATGTTCAATGTTTCTGCTTGGGACTTCTGTGCGACGACCCCGTCGTCGCCGCTGTAATCGGCCATTATAAAACTGTCTTGTACGAGCGTAATCTAGGCTAGTGCGGCATCACGCCTTAGCGAGGACGATTGCTCCTACGGGAGCGGGGCGTGACAGGTTTTGGACCAAAAATTGAACCGAACAGAACCGAACAAGCGATTCGGTTCAATTTTAAAAAATCGATTTGATTTCTGTTTTAAAAATTAAAAAAAATTATTCGGTTTCTGTTTTGGGTTTCGGTGCAAAACCGAAAACGAATAAGAAAAAAAAAAAAAAAAATATATATATATATATATATATATATATATATATATATATATATATATATATATAAGCGCAAATAAATCGAAAAAACCAAAAACCGAACCAATTTAGTTCGGTTCGGTTTGATTCGGTTATAGACCATTTCAGTTTTGTTTCTGTTTTGCTTATTCGATTTTAGGTCCAATTCGATTTTAGGTTATTTGGTTCGGTTTGAAGCGAATTAACCTGATGCTCAACCCTAGGCAACAATGTAGCATCCACTACCCATTTTTTTTAATATTAAATCTTAATATTTTATAGAACGGGATATGTGGTGTTTTCAAAACATTTGATAGTTTATATAGTTTAAAGGTTGTTAGTTAAACCAACAAGGCATGCATACCCTCTAGATAGGTTATAGTTAGTACTACGAGGCTTGGTTTGGGATTGCTTTTGTTTTCTAAAAAAATAGTGCTAGTTGTTGTTGAACAAAAGGGGACCGTGCGTCAGTTCGTGCTTGCATGGCGGTCGTCCATTGGTTCCAATGGGCCCGGTGCTAAAACAATGGGTGTTTGAGCCGATGCGGGACCGTCACGTCAACGCAGTTTGACGTGCACGGTTCCCCCTCGATACAGCAAGCATTTTAAAAAAAATCTAGCTGAATCAACTTTTAACATTAGTTTTATGTCTAGTCTCAAATAGTTTCATATTTGAACTATTTAAAAAACATTGTTGCTAAAAAACATTTTTTGAAATTATTTTTCAAAATAATAAGCAAAAGTCATTATAAGCAATTCCAACACCCTATTTAATTTTCTATTAAATTCATTGAACTTAAATTCATTCAACAACACAATGTACTTAAATTAATTAAGCTTAAATTCATTCAACTACACAACGTTTGTATATAAATTCATTGAACTTATTTTGAAAGGTAATTAAATATTCTTCATTTACATTTTACACTTACATACCCTAAACTATTATATTTATACAAATGGATGGTAATGATAAATGTCAAAAGACAAGTGTGGGCAATTTTGACCCTCTATACAAACCTTAATGTTATATAAAAAAATTGTGTTTATAAATCAAGACTCATAGCTGTAAACTAATCATAATTTTATTTTCTTATTGTAAAACTTTAATATCCTAACCCTTATTCCATTTTCATCCCTAATTAAAAAAAACCCTAATCATGCCATTGTTCCTACTGTTACACCCTATATTCCTCGTCCCTCTCTCTCTCTCTCTCTCTCTCTCTCTCTCTCGCTCTCTCTCTCTCTCTCTAGTCTTAGGACGAGGCCTCTGGCAATCACAAATTGTTGCTCGTACACCACAAGAGGGGTAGATGCAGCAGTGAAATGCATCATTAGTTGGTAACTAAAAGAACGCGGTGTCCAACAATGAGAAGTAGGGTTAGAGGTTAGCCAATATTTTATTTTTTTCATTTGATTACATTGCGATTACGATTACATTACAGTGAACCAAACGGGGTAGTTTTTGTCGATATATTATAAAGAATGTGAAGTTTGTAAAAAAAAGGGCTAAAACAATCAAATGTAATTATGTGTGAATGTTTTAACTTTATTCTTGTTGAATAGTACTTCCAACATTGGTTTCGGTTTGCCAATATTCTTTGATATGGCACTCAAATTCTTTTGATATTGGTTTTGGCTTGCCAAATTCCTTGTCTGTGCTTAAATTGTAACTTCTGCAATATGCATCCAATATATCAAAATGGATGTTATATGTATGTTTCCAAAGGTACGCATATGATAAAAATGGCCTTGCAAGCTTTGACTAATACCAAAACACAATTTTGTTAATGAATTCCTAGAAAATCACACGTAACATAAATACTTTCTAGTGTCGAAGAACTGCGAACCTCATCTAAGCACCAATCATTCCCAACATGATAACACAAATAAATAAAAAATACCATTTTTTTAACAGACCGTTTGGATAAAAGTGATCATCGTTATACAAAGCTAAATTAGCAATAAAAATCCCCAAAAGAATCGAAGAAAACCAAAGCAATGGTGTAGCATCCACTACCCTTTTTTCAATTAAATCTTAATATTGTATAGAACGGGATATGTGGTGTTTTCAAAACATTAGATAGTTTATATAGTTTAAAAGTTCTTAGTTAAACCAACATAGCTTTCATACCCTCTAGATAGGTTATAGTTAGTACTATGAGACTTTACTTCGGCTCGGGAGACAAATTTAAGGTATCTATAATTTTATTGGAATTAATGAGATTTTATGGTAGTTATTTATATTAAAACAAATTTCTGATATCCTTATAGGATTTACTTTAGTCAACACTTACTTCGGATCATGCCCAGTCTGCACCGTTGTGAGACGGCGGCAGTAAGCTGTGTCAATCAGTAGTAATGCATTAATAATATTCTAAAAAAAGGAATAAAACTTTATTAAACATTTGAAATAAAACTTGAGTCTAATTAAATAAACATAAACAGAACAAATATTCAGTTGTTACCACTTGTTCATTTATTACAACGTTTAGAAAAGGAAAGAAACTAAACAGAAGGGTACAACTAGGACTTTTGGTTCCTCTGTCCTGGTTCAGCTAACTCATCGAAACCCATGTCGGGTCCGTAGTAAGAATTATAGGCCAGCTCCTCCTCGTCGCAATCACCTAAAATATTGGTCTCGAGTCAGGAGGGGAACAAGAACATACAAATCCATTTTCAGCATTTTATTTAATAAAAAAAATGAGACAATAAACAGTTTATAACATACATTTATTTTTCTAAATAATAAATAAGGAAACAGTTATGCAATAAATCTCTGAAAATGAAATGATACAATCTAACTAGCAAATTAGCAATAGTGTGAGTGCGTAACATCCTGTGGCGGGCTAGGGATGGAGGCAGTAAGTGTTCTAGTGAACACGGTCCGTCTTCGGCCCAAGTGAGTTGGGCTTCTGCTATCCACAGTGATTCAATAGGGGGCTTTGACCACATGTGTTAACATTACTCCCCAACGAGTCAATGAGTCAGTCAAGAAGTCAATATGATCCGAGAGGGATCCCGTGAGTCAAGTGTCGATACAATAGTTTTACTATGCAATGTAATTAATTATTAACTAAAACACAAGTTTGGGTAAGTATGAACTTGCCTCGATGTTCCCGGTGCTGTAGGTGACGACAGAAAAATATCAGAGACTAAGTCCGGACTTGAAACCTACATTAATTTATACTCTGTTTTAGAAGTCATTCCAAGGGTTTAACTATAATGCCAATAATCATAATAAACTATCGTTTAGCTATAAAAATATTTTTAGAGAAATAAAGCTATAATTATTTAATACGTAAAACCATGTATAATAATTGATGAAACGATTTTCCTAATAAAACTATTATTTTTGTAAACCATGCGAGAAATATTATACTTAATTTATTAGTAGATATTAAACAATTTTTCGTAAACTAATATTATAATTAGAATCTCTTATATAAAATACTTGGAAATACTTTGAAATTAAATAGTATTTTTTTTACATAACTAAACAAAATATTTTAACAGATGTTTTCAAATAGTAAGAAAACCATTTTAATAGTAAAATTATGAAAATCATTTATTTAGTAAAAACCTAAGGTTTTTAGAAACATACTTAAGACTCTTATTAAAATATCGTCAATTTTTTTAATAAGATAAAAGCTTACTAAGATAATTTATCGATTTTATTACGAAAAATACTTTTTTATTAATTATTGATAAAAAATTATTTAATTATATGAATAACTTAAGAATTTTTCAACGGAGAAATAACTAGCATCTATTACCTATATATAAAAAAAATCCTTTTTGTCTATATTAAAAATAAGCTATTGATATAGACTAATTAATATCTAATATAACGTGATTTCTAAGTTAGTCGTAATTAATCGTTTAGTAAACCATTTTACCATTAATTATCAAAACTAATAACTTACTAATTAATATACAATCTATATAACACGACATAATTATTACTAATCATAATATTCTAGCCGTCATACTAATTAATTATCAAATTCTATTACAACCATAAGGTCTAAATTAAGGAACTAGCAATCTATCTATCCCAAAATTGACAGAGCTTTATTCTGTCAATTTTGGTCGAAACAGGAATGGGTTTTACAATATGGAAAAGGCACAAAAGGTTAAAGGACTTACCGGAAGTCTGATGACGGAGTACCAAGGGGAGGCCTCAGACTCGGAACGCACATGGAAAGCGCACGTACACGGGGAGGCTGCACAGAACATGCGGAACGCACGCGGGCGTCGGAGTTCGCTGGAGCACGCGCAGGGGCGCTAGCTGGCGGACGTGGACGGGCTGGCATTGGCCGACGGGGGTTGGTCGGGCCGGAAGACGGCGCACGCTCGGCGCAGCCGGGCTGGCTCGCAGAGCGCGAGGAACGCACTGGTCGGTGCCGACGGTCTGGCGCCGGGGGTCAGAGGCTGGGCACTGGGTCGCCGGCGGTCGCTAGATCAGTCGGCGAGTCAGAACTGCCCCAAGAGGGGTGTCTAAACTCTCGGGACGTCGCGGGGTGCGTCGGGATGTGTGAGCCCCTACCCCAAAGACTCCTTTTACTTAATTTGTTATTATTAATTTTTCTTAATCAATGCTGACAAAATAAGTCATATATATATAAATACTTTAGTCCAAAAATCAAATAGAGAAATGGGGAGTTTTGCAAAATCCAATTAAAGAAGGGGGCTTAATGAAACTGCAACCTTTACATCCAAACGGCTAAGAGCAGTTCAAATCCCTCCAGGATTCAAATCGGGAGTTGTTATCTAAAACTCAAATCCGATCTTATCAAACCCTGTGTAAATATATATTTATGAAGGATCGGTTGATTCCTCTCTCCAAAACCCTAAATATTCCATGCGCCACTTGGTTTCGAGAATGATTTCTGTGGGGAGGGTGCGGCAAGAACAGGGCATTCAATCCCTTAAAACAGGTAATCCTTTCCTTTATCTACCATCCCTTGTGATTCCTTGAAATTGATTTAGTTATTACTTTTAATTGAGATGAAGGTATTCGTGTTAATCCCCAAGTAAAATCTAGAAGAAGTTATTAGGATAATAGTAGTATTAGAATAGGTTAGTGTCAAAAATAGGTCTGGGTACAACATGATAGGAGGTCAAGAGGATTAGGGGTATGTACATTCGGTAGCTGTGAGCACATGGGGGCATAGAGATGGCCTGATAGCGACTCGAGTGTCAGTAATCTGGTTTGAGGTATACCTGATGTCAGAATTCACTAAAGAATCCAAGTTTCGACTTGTGGTACAGTTCCTATGTATAATAGTATAAAACATCACCTACAATGTAAGAGTATCCATTACCTACATGGTATTTGGTTAACAGGCACCATAGGCAAATATGGGTACAACAACCTAAGATATGGATGTAAACACAGTATGAGGAAGGGGGAGTTCCCTGTACCCATGTGCCAATTGACACATATAGGGCCTGTTTGGATTGCTGCATTTCTTCCGCAACCTGCAGTTTCAGCAGGAACTGGAGTGATCTCCACTGAAATCCGATGTTTGGATGGACGCTGCAAGTGGCATGTAAGTGTCTTTTCTCTGACACTTGCCACTTGATGTCCCCTTCTTTTCTTCCCATTTCACTTGCTTCACAAGAGTGAAGGAAGTGCGATGAAAGTGGGAGAGTTGCTGCCAAAAGAGGGTTGGAGACTCCGAATGAAAGCAGACAGCAGACTCCCGGTCCGACGTCGTCGCTGGAAGCCACCGCGGTGGGGAGAGGAAGAGGAGCCGGTGACGCTGCTAGGACGCCGTGGTCGTAGGAGAGCCGGTGACGCCTAAGAGAAGAGGACTAGGAGGCGATGGGGAGAGGAGGCAGTGGACAGAGAAGTAGGAGACGGTGGAGAGAAGAGCTGAAGAGGCGGTGGAGAGAGGATGATTAGGAGGAGGCGGTGGAGAGACTCGGCTACGGCGCGGACGAAGCTGTGGTTTGCTTCGTGGGGAGGAAGCTGCTGCTTCCAATTTTGTGTGTGCGCGTGTGTGTTTAGAATTTAGATGTAAACAAAATGATTTTTGTGTGTTAGGTAGAGAGGTACACGTGGGTGGGTTGTTTAATTAATAGTTTTAGTAATTAATGATATGTTTAATTAATATGTTTAATGATATGTTTAAACAAAATAATTTTTGTAGAGAGAACATTAATGATATATTTAATTAATAGCTTTAGTAATTAATATAATTATGATATATTTAATTATGGTAATTTGTTTAACTATTATTATTAATTTAATTTGTCTTCAATAAAAATTTTACAAATATTTTCTAACAATTATGATAGTTTAATGTATTTTTTCGTTTAATTATGATAATTATAATTATGGGTTACCATATCTCCAACTCCAACATCCACTTTCAACAACCATCCAAACAATCGAACTCCTTTTTTTTTCACTTTCAACAACCATCCAAACAACAAACTTATTTTTCTTCCACTCTCAAGAGACAAAAAGTACTCTATCCAAACACATTTTGGAAAGTGTCACTTGCTGCAAGTCAACGGAAACTCAACTTGCCGCAAGTGCCACTTTCATACTTTCAAAGAGTTACATCTATCCAAACAGCCCCATAGTATCGGTCATGAAGATAGGGATTAGTTGGAATATGACACCTATTGGTCATAGGGGGGATGGTTTCAGTCAAACATATAGTAGGTTCCTTCCTGATATTAAGGTCATGCAATCCGTATCCTACAAAAATTACTTCGTGCTCTTCTCATCTAGTGCAGAATGACAGATGTATACTGTACTACTCTATTAACTAGGAGTATGGGCAAAGTTGCAACATGGGAAGTGCCTGTGTGACCTGGGGGGGGGGGGGGGGGGGGGGGGAACCACTAGGATAGTCACGTTAGTGCCAACACCTAGTATAGGTACTAGTCTCATTAATGCACAGGAAGATCTACATAGGATATTGAATAGAGTACAAGTAAGGGACAAGGTTATCAAGTCAGTAGGAGCAGTAGAGGTATGCCATCTAGGTATAAATCCCTGTGTACTGTTCAGCAAGGAAGGGACAACAAGTAACAGGAGTTGGGGCTCGAGCTCCTGTACAAAGCTAACAGAGTATAGGATGAGTGGTATCAGAACAATAGCCAGGATATGTGTCCTGCAGTATAGGAGCAACGTTCACAAGCCTTGGGGGGATTACACTATAGGATGTATAGAGGGTTTCCTGCACCATAGTCCAGCCAAGCATTAGGCTAGGAAGGTGTTACCCACAGGTCCAACTAAGTATCAGATTATCAAACCAAATATCTTATGTATCAGAGCATCATTGAGGGATTCTAGTGTCAGTTCAACCGTGGACATGAAGGGTACCAAAAATCCCTGTACAAAAGGCAGACAGAGGACATGGGACAGTTACCAAACTGTACATGAAGAATATATGATACCAGGTATCCAGATGAGCATTCAAGATAGAATGTGTATTAGATCCTTATACACCTATATAGCAGTCTCAGATAATTATTTACAGGATTTGTAATAGTAGGGGGTCGAGGTTGAGTGTAGGTCAGTTAGAATTGAGACACCAATTTACATATCCTACATCAAATGGCACTGATATGACAGTTCACATGTCAGGTACAAGTCAGCAATAGGTGTATCAGAAAGTACTGAGTTTGGAAGCATCTTTTGATGTCAAATACACATTACCTATTACTATGGGCCATCTCCCTAGTATCTAGTACCATGGGCAACACAACAAAAAGTATTGCTACTACTTTATACTGTTACGTACTTATTCCCTGTATGTAGATATACCCCTCGATAAGGCTATTAGGATGTGTGTTCAAATGAGTCAAAGGGCCAGATTAAATTAGAAGCAAAATTGATGTCATGCACAGCTCTATAGTTTAGCAGAGTATCAGTGCCCCAAATGTTCGGGTAACATGGGATGAGACACCTAGTAGATGAACAAGGAAGGGGTAGAAGGAGTATTAGAAATATGGGTGATGCAGTAGCATGCTTGGTATCATTCTGATACCATAATATCAAGTGTAACATCTTGGTACCTAATTGATTGCTAGTGCCATTTCGACCTTAGTATCAGACCCAACAGTAAACACCTAGTTTAATACCTGATACCCAACTTGGACTCTCCTATCAGTCTTCATTCTACATTTTACATCAGAACATAGCTCATGGCACAGACCACAGGATATGAGGGTCATGTGCCAAAGTGAATCCTTGGGGTTCTGGACCTGGTAAAGTACTTTCCATCCTAGCCAGGTATCCCAGAAAGAGGCCAAGTCAAGATTAGATGCTAAAAGCAAGGATACGAATTATATGTATCATTGGTTACATGCCAGAGGAGTAGAAAGAAACTCCAACTGCAAATGAGGGTAGGTTAGGCTTGAGTAAACATCAGAAAGCAGCATATGCAGGTAGGGGATGCTCTGTCATCACAGTAGACATAGTGTTGACCCCATCAGTGCAAGATAGGGTCATATGTCCTGAAGAGGAGTCCAGAAGACTAGTTGTACTATGCACCCCAATATCAGTTTAGGCATGAACCTTAGTTAGACATGGGTAAACAAGGATAGTGTTTCATAGATGCCTATAAAGCTTAGATAGAAGAAGGCAAGGCTTCAAAGAGTATAAGTTAAAGGTCAGTCCAAAACCCTTAAGGCCAATAGACATATAGGGAAGTTTGCGATAATTAAAAGATAGACTTATTTTTAATCTAAACTCATGTGTTGATCAGAATTAATTTATAAATACAAGTTATTTGGACTTTGACCCAACATTTGGCCAGTATCCACAATGCAGGACAACAGGCAAGTACACTTTCTGATCTGCTTCCAATTTTGATAGTTTTGTTCAGTTTATATTATACATATGATCGTTTGCTTGATGACACAATGGACACACGAGTTGGTATCATGAACCCTCATTTATTATACTCTTGTTTTAGCTTCTTTCGTAGTCCGTGACTTGTTTGGGTTCATGTGTACTGGTCGGGAGGGGGAAATATCTTAGTAGACATGTGAACTTCCCATTCTATCTTCCGTGTCTTTCATGGAGAATAGCAGTCACACACGACACGTACAGGATACCGGATTTACCCCCCTAGCCGTTCACATGTCGAAACAGATATTTCAATACACTTAGATAGATTGCCTTTTATTATTTCCTTACATTTCACCACTTACCATGTCACTATGCTTTTACGTTCTTTCTAGTTGACATATCATATTCTGCGATTTATACTTTTATTCTAGATATACCATGTCATCAGCTTACTTTTCTGGTTTCTTCTACATATATTATATTCATGTGCTGTCGACTTTATTATGTTGCGGATAGCTTTCAGTTTATGTGCTTGTTCCATTCCTGACTGGAAAACTAATATTTTAGGTGATGAGTTAGAGGATTTCTGTACCACATATTATGAGCACATGTAGATCCAGATTTTGGTGCACAGGACGAGCTGGAGGCTGCTTATGCGGAGTTGCCTGCTACAGATGGCTTTTAGTAGAATTGCTTAGTATTTTTACAGATTGATTTAGCTGAGACTCTTAGATGCTATTCCTATTTTGAGACTCATGAGTTGATTGGTGGATGTTCTCTAGTACATTATTTTTTTTGGAGACTATATTATTTAGTAAATTTTGATCGACATTGGAGTTTTGTCAGATAATTTATTATCCATCTCTCCAAACTATTTTATAGAATTCATCTTGTTTGATCTTATCTGTTGATTTGGTTTGCATTGTGCAAATGAGTATAAACTGCGTGGTTGTATTTATAAATGTGGAGATGACTAGACAGCGTACTACCGCCGACTCTGCAACGTAGGCTGGACGTACCCACAGCTCACGCCCAAATACTGGGTGCAGGTCGTGACAGGATGGGTTCGATTTCGGAAATGGAGAAGTGCGGAGAGAGGAAATATAAGTTTGGGAAGGTGGTGACGCTCTGTGGATTTCTCTTTTGGAGAAGAAAAAGTTTCTGAGATATTACGCAAAGGGGGAGGGAGGGGATTACGTGGGGTTGGATCCGCGGAAGGTACGGATCTGAGCGGAGGAAATGGGATGGAATGGGTAGTGGGGTGGAATGGGTAGGCCTAGTTAATAGGCTTGTGTAACTCCTCTTTCCGGATTTCTAATTTTATATTTTATTTTAGAGAATATGTTGTTATTATGGAGGAATTGTCAAACTATTTTCATATGATTTTATTTTATAAGCGATATTGGCATTGCAGATTATTTCAGAGGATTATTTGGAAGTATTATTATTGTTTACAAAATATTAAGATAGCTTTGGATAAATATATTGTAATATTATTAATAATAATTACTATTAATTCTAAATCATTATAGATTAAATTTAGAATTTATTAGCAGTTATTTGGTCTACTTTTGGATTTATGAAAACATACTTTATTGATTTATTATTATCAATTACGTTTAAAAGTAAATTTATAGAAGCTATTTTAAATAGTATTTGATAAGATTGAATGTAGGAATAAAATAGGCCAACATTGAATATATGAAAAAGTATTATTATGATTGAGGTCCACAGATTTTGGCCGATTCAGAATTACCTTTAACTTCTTTTTATAATGAGATTGAACTATTATGGTTATCAAATAGTCTACTTGGATTTGGTTAAAGATTAAATTTGAATATTGGAAGAGATATGAATCTTATCAGTTTAGGAGTTTTCTCATCTTTTCAGGGAGGCTTCCAATTATTTCATTCGGTAATCTCAAACTAACCCATCATCACCCTTTCATCCCCCGGCCACACTCCTCCTCGTTCTCCTCCTCGTTCCCCTCCTATTCTCCCCCCCTGGGGTCACCGACACCATCACCGTAAAACACTCGCCAACATCATCACCTCCATTCCCCACCGTCCCAGTCCTCCACAACAGTCAGGACAATACAAACACCAAACAACAAGCATCTCACCATCCCCATCCGTAAAATCCCTATCTATATATAATACTCATTCTCTAAGCCTCTTCTTCGTCCAACCGCATCAACGTTGTCGGGCACGCATCTGCCGCGATAGCGTGTAGCAGTCAACGCTGACCGAACCAGCCTCCGACACGTCCCGGAGTCACTCGTCACCAAACCCCGTCGCAATCGATTCAACTTGCCGAGCACCCCTCCGCTGAAGCTCAACCCCCTCCTTGCTGGCCATAGCAGGTGACCCCAACGAAGCTAAGTCGCCGCATTCGTACGTTGAACGAATCCCATCTACTCCACCGGCGCCGGTACGACACCGGCGACCCTGCCAAACCGAGTGTCAACTGGTGAGATTTGCTCTCCGCACGTATATTTCCTCCACAGCCTGATGCAGTTGCCTCGCCATCGCAGACTGGCCGCCAGATCTGCAGCGGGGACTGCGTCTCCACCCCTGTCGTCGAGATCCACCACGCGAAGAAGCCCTCCTCCACCCGAACTCTGCCTGCGTCGAGGCTCCGGAAGAGTGTCGATCCTCCGCCGCATGCCAAGCTCCGTGGTGAGTTCCCCAGCGCCGCTCTCTCCCGATCAGTGGGTCTCTTGCTCTCTCTCTCTCAATAAATTTCTTCCACTGCTTGTCTCTCTCTTTCATTCCTTGGTTTTATTTTAGGGTTTTTTTTAGGGGCACCTCCACATTTACTAGGGGGCAGCCCTTACTTAGGGGACAGCCCATTGGGTGGAGATTTTACTAGGGGGCAGCCCAAATTTTACTAGGGGCAGCCCACAAATTGGGCAAGGGAGGGGGGTGAGCGGGGGCGACGAACGGCGGAGGGCGAGCGGGGGCGAGGTCGAGGAGGCGGAGGGCGTCGCGGGCGCGGCGGAGGAGGGCGGAGGAGGGTGCGGGCGCGGGGGTGAGGTCGGGGCGGCCCAGCCTTAGCGCGGCTGCTGCTTCTTCTTCTTCTTCTTCTCCGAGGGCGCGGCGGAGGAGGGCGCGGGCGCGGCGGAGGGCGTTGAGGGCGCGGGCGCGACGGAGGAGGACGTGGGGGAAGTCGGGGCGAGGTCGGTGCGGCGGAGGAGGAAGGGGCGGCGGCGGCGGCTGCTGCTTCTTCTTCTTCTTCGAGGACTGCCAACGTGTTGGCAGTCCTCACATATGTTAGGACTGCCAACGTGTTGGCAGTCCTAACATATGTGAGGACTGCCAATACGTTGGCAGTCCTAGGACTGCCACTAAGTTGGCAGTCCTACTTGCTGGAGAAAATTGGGCTGCCCCCTAGTAAAAAAAATATATGGCAAACTTGTAATTTTTTCAAAAAAAAAAATGGGCTGCCCCCTAGTAAATGTGGAGGTGCCCCTAAAAAAAACCTTATTTTAGCTACTTAGATATTTGTGTGTGTTCTGAAAACGAGGAAAGGGGGGAGAATGTGTTTTAGACTTATTGTATTAGTAAATTAGGGATGAGGTACAAAAATCAGTATAAATAATAGGTATATTTGTATGGTATATTATGTATGGACTGTACCCTTATATTTGATATTATTAGCACCATGTTATTTAAACATTCTTTTATTGTTAATTATTCTGGAATTATAGTGGAATATAGAATTTGTCGTATAAGATGTAAATACTTTTATATAGAGAATATTTAAATATAGTTCATAAATAAGTTCTAGATAAGTAAATTTTAGTATGGACTTTGTTACTTTTGGGTTTTGTTTGACAGAGATTACTATTCTATAGGCGTATATGAAGAATTATAAAACCAATATTTTTCTTGAAGCGGTTA